>QLPL01000026.1:600000-790030 GCA_003314315.1 Annulohypoxylon stygium
CGAAGCTGGACCCTAATTGGTCAATAGCAAATTCATTGGGAAGGAACTGAAGGACTTTAGGTACATGTTGTTAAGACTTGCAGGACTTGCTAAGACTTTGTTAGAACAATTGGAACAGCCCTGGAGCAGAAAAGCTCAAAATAATTTCTGACGCCGTATTCACCATTCCCATTCTACCACCCCTTACCTTTCAACCCCTTCAACCCTATTCCCTATTCCCTATACTTTCATCCCGCTACCATTTGCGACCAAAGGGGGGAAAGACTCTTCAAGTTATCCTATTCTCTTTGAATGGGGGTTTCATTGTCTTATTGTCTTCTTGTAATGACCCCTTCTACTTCTTAACTTTCATTAATCCAACTACCCACTCCATTTTCCTTCTCCGGTGTAATACGTGTGCAAGCGGTGCAGGCGTAGCGCGGACCTCAACCCCGGCGCAAGCAACTACCAAAGAGGCCACGAACACCTCTTCCTTTTTTCAATTACCTTTCTACAATAACAGTTATATATCATTGATTTGTGCAGAGGTCGCCCTTTATATACGCTGAACCATCATGGCGAGGTCCAGTTCGGCGAAACCGCCTCCTACGAAAGGCGGAGCCTTCGCACCTCCAAAGTCCAAGAAAGAAGCTAAGAAGCATCACGATGACTATACATCAGAGGGTGTCGAAGACAATGACATTTTCTTACTGCCTGTCTCTGACTATTATGTCATGCTTGTTTTGACCCTCGTCGGAGCTCTTGTGCGACTATTCCGCATCTACCAACCCTCCAGTGTTGTCTTCGACGAAGTCCAGTAAGTGTCCTTTTCAGCTTTCAGCCGTAACTCCATAGCTGCCGATACTGATTCTAATTCCTGCATAGTTTCGGTGGGTTTGCGACAAAATATATAAAGGGCAAATTCTTCATGGATGTCCACCCCCCCTTGGCCAAACTTCTAATCACTCTATTCGGATGGCTTGCTGGTTTCAATGGCGACTTTGACTTCAAAGAAATTGGCAAGGACTACCTCGAGCCTGGTGTTCCGTACGTAGCTATGCGATTGTTCCCGGCTATCTGTGGTATTTTCTTGGTCCCGACGGTCTTTTTAACCCTAAAGGCTGCTGGGTGCCGTACGGCCACCGCCGCTCTTGGTGCTGCTTTCATTATCTTCGGTAATTCTTCCTTCATCTACATGCGCTTGGTGTCGAACATATACTTATACACAATGCAGAGAACGGTCTCCTTACTCAGGCTCGACTAATCCTACTCGACTCTCCTCTCGTTGCCGCGACCGCGTTCACCGCCCTAGCTTTCACCTCCTTTACCAACCAACATGAGCAAGGTCCCTCCAAGGCATTTGACGCCAGCTGGTGGTTCTGGCTTGTCATGACTGGTTTGGGAATGGGAGTTACTGTCAGCATCAAATGGGTCGGTCTTTTCACAATCGCCTGGGTTGGGTCTTTGACTCTCGTACAGCTGTGGGTGTTGCTTGGCGACACGAAAACCGTCACCATGCGGATCTTCGCGAAGCACTTCATGGCCCGCGCTTTTTGCCTAATTATCATTCCCGCTACCTTCTACATGGCCATGTTTGCTATCCACTTCCTCTGCCTGGTAAACCCTGGCGATGGAGATGGATTCATGAGCTCCGAGTTCCAAGCTACGCTAAATAACAAGGGTATGCAAGATGTGCCAGTTGATATTGCATTTGGAAGTCGTGTCGCCATTCGACACGTCAATACCCAGGGAGGCTACCTCCATTCCCACCCCCTAATGTACCCAACAGGCAGTCAGCAACAGCAAATCACTCTCTATCCCCACAAGGATGAGAACAACATATTCCTGCTCGAGAACCAGACACAGCCATTAGATGCTAACGGAGAAGCGATCAACGGAACTTTTGCTTGGGATAGCGTAATGAACATTACCGAGAATTATATAAAAGATGGTGACGTAATTCGACTATATCACCTGGCCACTCACCGTCGCCTTCACTCCCATGATGTTCGACCACCTGTTACTGAGGCTGATTGGCAAAATGAAGTGTCCGCCTACGGATACGAGGGGTTCCCTGGTGACGCGAATGATCTATTCCGTGTTGAGATTGCTAAGAAGCAGTCTCTTACGCCGGCCTCCAAGGAGCGACTTCGTACTATACAGACCAAGTTCAGGCTTGTTCATATCATGACTGGCTGTGTGCTTTTCTCTCACAAGGTGAAGTTGCCAGAGTGGGCATCCGAACAACAGGAAGTCACTTGTGCCAAAGGCGGTACTCTTCCCAACAGTTTATGGTACATCGAGTCCAACACACATCCTCAGCTTGCCGATAGCGCCGAGAAGGTCAACTACGTTAACCCCGGTTTCTTTGGCAAATTCTGGGAACTGCAGAAGGTCATGTGGAGAACCAACGCGGGTCTGGTCGAATCTCACGCCTGGGACTCTCGTCCCGAGTCCTGGCCTATCCTGCGTCGTGGCATTAACTTCTGGGGTAAGGAGCACCGCCAAATTTACTTGATGGGCAACCCTATTATCTGGTACACTTCGACCCTTGCAGTTGTTATATATGTGCTCTTCAAGGGCATTGCAGTTCTTCGATGGCAACGCAGCTGCAACGACTATTCTAATGCTACCTTCAAGCGCTTCGATTATGAAATTGGAACCTTAGTCCTCGGATGGGCTTTCCACTATTTCCCATTTTTCCTAATGCAGCGCCAGCTCTTCTTGCACCATTATTTCCCGGCTTTGATCTTCGCCATCATGGCGTTTTGCCAGACCTACGACTTCGCGACAGCTCGAATTATTCCGGGCGTTAGAGAAAACCCTATCGTCAACAAGGCCGGTGTAGTTGCACTCTTGGGCATTTCTGCGGTTGTCTTCGCCCTCTACTCACCCCTCGCTTATGGAAATGCCTGGACCAGAGGCGAATGCAACCGCGTAAAGCTATTCGGCACCTGGGATTGGGATTGCAATACTTTCTTAGAGAACGTAAGTGTCCCTCCCCAAGGCATGCCATCCAGAGGGCGTTAAAGCCCGACGACGCGCGTATGTTCTAGTACCCCGTTTAGACGATTGAATTTAAATATGACGCGTTTAAAAAGGGTTTGCAATATGAAAAATATTAAGCTAATCTGGGCCTTATAGTATGACCAATACTCTAGAATCGCCATGCCAAGCAAAATTTCTCAAACTCCCCAAGCTATCGTAGAGAACAAGCCACCGGTCCAACAACACGTAGCCGGAAATAACCAAGACTCTCCGGAAGCGGGTATCTCAGGGGCACCCAAGTTCGAGCCTCAGGGTCAGAAAGTGATAGGACGAGAAGAGCGAGTCGAATACCGAGATCAGAATGGTAACCTTCTCAACGAAGAGCAAGTCAAGGCTCTCGAAGGCAAGGTTGAATTCAAGACCAAATATGAGACTAGAACACGCGTAGTTGACGCCGACGGCAATGAAGTAGAAGTCCCGGTAGAAGAATTAGCCGCTGCGGGCGTAGCACCGCCACACCCAGATGTGGAGGGTGCTAACCAGGAGACTAAGAAATTAGTTCAGGATGACCCTATTCCCAAGGAAGCGTCATCAAGCAAGGACGGCGAGAAGGAAGCAGAACGGTCAGTTCCTAAGCCAGCTAGCGAGGGCAACGAGGCAACTGTCTGAACGATCCGACCCTTTGTTCAAGTTTCTAATTTAACTTGACTTATTATCGCGTCACCAAATCCTGACGAAGAAAATCTCCACTGGTGTTTGTTTCTGAATGCTTAACGCATCTGGCGGGTTGGACGGCGTGCCTTAGACTCATGTATACCACCACTATTAATGATGAAGATCACGGAGGGGAAAAAAATCTTGGGAAATGTGGGATGCAAACAAGGGAAAAAGTAAGAGGGTATTGGCGTGAGGCCTCGCGAAGACAAAATTATGTCAGTTACATCTGCTGATCAAAGCCTATTTCCTTTAATCTGAAGATTTCCATCATTCGTACATCTCCCATGAATTGACATGTCCTTCTAATGCCAAGGCGATGCAAAACTTGGTCGTCGCTGTATCTGAGCCAAAAGGACCGTCGAGCGTCTCCAATTGCAATAGCTTGCATTCGACGGGCCGAAGCTCCGCCATACTAAAGGCGTAGGTTACAACTCTGGCTCCTAATCGCGGCAACTGACTTCCAGCATCCAGATATATGTACAACGCATTTTCCGATAGATTTGCGCCGAATTCGTCAATACCAATCTGATGCAATGCCAAAGGGGGGGATTACTTGAGAATCAACGAAGCGTAGCAATATATTCTAGTAATGTCTTTTAAAGCCTACAACACCCCGATATCTTGCCTCTGCGGCGCCGCAAATCAAGTAGTAGCCTTGCGCCTTCAAAGTGAGCAAGCGACATCAGGACAAGTAGATGTCAACTTTTGTCATTGCTATGCGTGCCGCCATTCTAGCGGTCTGCTATACGTCTCATACGCTCCTATCCATCCACCACGATCTGTCAACGGTCTAGTAGTTTACACCGATGAAACCGCACATGTCCGACGTTATTTCTGTAACACCTGCGGATGTCATGTCTTCCAGAGAGAACAAGGTTCATTCGGCGATGCTGCAGAAGCCGATGGGCTGTGGGCCGTAGCTACGGGCGTCATCACCGGACGAGCTGTAGCTGAGGAAAGAACGGACCGGGAGGCCGGAGAAACGGACGGTGGGAAGGAGCACCCATTTCTAAAATTCGCCGGACATGTAAACGTCGTCGGCACTAAAGACGGTGGACTATCTCCGTTTATAACAGACGTTGAAGGTCCGCATGGACAGAGAGTTCATGGGCACGGTGATGAATCACCGCCGCCTTCCACAGTAACTAAAACAGGAGAAGGGAAGGATACCCTCGAAGCCCACTGCCACTGCAAAACAGTCCGGTTCCGCATCACCCGCCCCGACGCCTCGAGCCGGGTCCCGCATTCCGGCTTCCCGGACTTAATGATCCCGTTTGCTTCCTCCCCACGCGAAATAGTCAGCAACCCCCAAAACGAGAAATGGTGGCTCCGTCCCCCAGACTCCGCAAACCCGACGAAGTATCTGGCGGGCACGTGTGCCTGTCGCTCGTGCCGTCTGACGTCCGGTTTCGAGGTCCAGACTTGGGCGTTTGTGCCGAGGAGCAATATATTCTTCGTCACTCCTTCGTACGCCAAGTCCGAGACGGCCGAGGAGAATAAGCTTATCCCGCTTGACTTCGAGACCCTTCCAAAGGGCATTCTGAGGAGCTATGAGAGTTCGCCTGGGGTTCTGCGCGAGTTCTGCCCGGGCTGTGGCGCTACTGTTTTCTGGCATGATCGCTGGCGCCCTGGCATCATCGACGTGAGTGTCGGGCTACTGGACGCTCCTGAGGGGTCCCGCGCTGAGACATGGTCGGATTGGTGGTATGGTAGGGTTAGTTTCGCGGAGGATGCGACGACTGGACGAGTTGGAGAGGCGGCACATTGGGCAGAGAGTGTAGTTGAGAATTTGGCTAAAGGTTTGAAATCGTGGGAAAATGGAAAGGGTGAGGGAAGTGTTTGAGGGCTGAAAAGGGGCAGCCTTCAGATACGACGTCTTCGGCTAACCTCAGTCTACGAAGGCAGAGATGAAGTATGAGAGATGAATTTGAGCTTTCCTAACAGATTCCTAGTAGCTATTCTAAGTATCTATGGGCAACTATCAACTTCTTTTCACAGCTTAGTACGTTATTGCCCCTATTTTGTTGGCGTGCTTGATGTCCAAGACGCTACTTCTCATATCTCGATCACATCCCGAAAGTCTTAGCTTCAATACATTGGGTGCCCCTTAGATTCTAGTGAAGTTCAATTCCTATCACCCCAAATCAGTTGCTTATTTCATGTCGTTTCCTCTAACCAGATTACCGCGATACTCGTCATGCTACATCTCTGACAGCGTATACTCCTGTCTCTATCCCTACTGAATCAATTGGAACACATTCCGCACTTGCCGATACCGGCGAGTGTCGTAATGGTACTGATCATCCGAGTGACCCATATATGCCGTCTGTCCGTCTATAAGTGGTCCACACAAAAAGAATTTGTCACCACTAGATCCACACTAGCCGTGGCTGTCCCCGAGTGACCAAACGGAGTCCGAATAGCCTCCCGAACTCCACCAAGTCAAGCAAGGACATCAGCAAAAATGAAGGCGGGCTCAACCGGGATTTGAACCCGGGACCACTCACAAGATCTCGTTCTCTGAGATTGGATATCCCGTCTGTGACTCCGTCGTGAGATCGGAGGAGACTTGACCCGAAGCGAGTATCCTACCACTAGACCATTGAGCCTGCTTGTTGTTGATGGAACTCCTGGTTGCTTAGGTTCGTCGAAGAGTGCGCTCACACATTCCAACGGCTTTTGTGCGGTAGAAGTGGGCACCTAAGTCAGCAGGCAAGATCAGCGAAGTCTCCAAAAAAGATATTAGATTGTACTGGGCAACATAGGATAGAGTCTAGAACATGACATGGGAATGTCAGCTGCCATTTCCGATTCTTCGATCAAGACGATCGGCTAGCGGTGTAGCTTGGGTATCTGTTGATGCAGCGGTTTGCTTCCGACGTAAGATAGCATTCACCTATCTACTCCCTCTATGTGTATCGAAACAATCTTACGAGACACGACATTAACTCCCTAACGGCCCAAGTTATATGTGCCTGCCCTAACATGCAGGAGTATACCACGACATATCAGGCTTCTGTAGCACAATGTATAATAATAATCATGCCCGACTTTCCCTCGCGAGGACTTTCCATTTGTGAATGTTGATAGACGAGATGGAAATGTCCTACATCGCTAGCTTACGTCCTGTGTTTCGGTAGGCTAAGAAAATTCTTAGAGTGAACTAAAACTCTGTCGCAAACTTCCACCCGAGGTCAAAACTCCCTAAGCAGGTTAACAGGAGGTAGAAAAGGTCAGTCTTCGCAATTCTTTTTTTTAGCTGACTCAAGTCATTTGTGTAATGTGATTGCCTGATGTTAAACGCCACAGCAGTCAACAAACTGGAGACTCAGGAGGATATGCGACCGAAAAGAATTACTTGAAGATGGCAGCTTTTCCTCGACTATTTTCCGGTGTAAAAACCGAGCGAAGAAATATTCATGACAGTAAAAAGCAAAAGCAAAAAGCAATGGTCCCAGAGAGGCTTGAACTCTCGGCCTTCGCATTACTCAATATATCCCATCATAGAACAGGAATATATTAGTACGACGCTCTAACCAACTGAGCTATGGGACCATCAGTAGTACTTAAAGAAGGACTTGATTTAATTGGTGGTTGGTGGAATAATAGGATTCAAGTATGCAAATGGCTGCGAAGCTCGGAAGAGGGATTTCTTCGGTTGGACCGAAGCCGGACCAGCCAGTCGAAAAGTGGGTTCGGCAAGTAGTAATCATGGTTCGACATCTTCACCTAGACGGTAGCTACTGGGAATCTTCTATGCCCCTTCAATATTACTATTAGGGTAAACTTTGCTCCAAAACTATAAACAATAAAGTTATTTGGGTGTATCTGGTATTTATAGACTTCTCGGAAGTTGGTTAGGTAGGTAAGGGAGAATAAACTTTTAACCCAGCACCCCTTGGGGTATTTCTACGAAATATGAAAGCCAAGTCAAGTAATGGGTAAGTACTCGTAAAAATATTCTCCAAATAGCAGCATGATGAAGATTCAATAGGTATTTTCAGGATTAATTAATTATAATTAGTTGATATTGCATGGTCATACCTTAGGGAATGAGTTTGGTATCTACCCCTTTTCGTGTTCCCCCTTATTCATCAGTGTAACCTCAGTCCCCTTTTCGGGCAAAACACCAAAGCTTGGAGATCTTATGCATATTTACTCGGAGAATAAGTGTCAACCATTCCTTTAAATTTCAATAGTGTCTTACAAATATATACCTACTCATAAACAATAGATTAATTACCGGCAAACAAAGTACCCGTATAGACTAATGAATGGAGCCATGCTAGACACTCAACAGGACACCAATCAAGACGAACATATTTTATAAGAAATTCGAGTGTGACTTCGCTGATCATAGTTGTTAGTTGTGTGATGGTGAGGCTGCCGAGATAATGTGACAATCGTATTCCCATATACGTGGTCACAAATGAGTACTTCAGGGGCATGACTACGTCGCCGTGGTACTTGTAATCGATCTTAATACGATCCATGGTAAGCATCAAAGTTTGTTATACGAAGTCGCTCTACTGGTTAGGTTTTATTCTCGTTCCACTGAAAGGAGGTCTTGATAAATCTCCGAAGTAATCTCGGGAGTAAGGGGTAGAGAGACAGACAAATACCAGGTATTATCCTAGTAGAAGCTATAATGTGATCACAGTTCACTCATAACTACCTAGCTGACCATTAATCACCCATGGATATTTCTGAGATCGGCACTTGGCCGTCATGACCAAGGCCTGATGTTACTCTACTCCGTACCTACCCCGTGTCCGTCTACCCGGTTGAAGTCAACCTAGTCCGGCATCCCGAGCCCATCTAAGGCAAGAACCCCCGGAATGTCACGGAAGGCGCCCCCTTACCGGGACGAACCGGACAACCCATCCCCGTCCGGCAACACCCGAGCCATCGTCGCCACCGGGTCATCTCGGCAACCCAGTAACGCGAAGATCTAGTCACGGCGACGTTAAGCTCACCGCATCTTCTCGCAAACACCACGCACCATGTGCGAAGTAAGGGGCTACCTATCTCCACGTAGCGTGATGCGATCCATCTATCTTATCCCGAAGCTTCCCCTGGAAGAAAGAGATATCCGCCCGTGCAAGGACCGTGAGATCTTAGGTAGGCGATGGGAAGTCTCGGCAAGCCTATTCCGAGATCTCGTCGTGTCAGCCCTCGTGTACCTATCCCCAACAAACAGGCAGCGCGACTAATCCCGACGGCAAAAACCGCCTCATCTCCTAGTAGCCCACTCCCCCCTATGCGTCACATCCACATGTCAATCCTACGACGAAGCCCATCTCTCCCAGTCCCCGTCTCTCCCACATAGCCCCCACCCCCATCTACCGATTCCCTAGGCCTAGGCGTTTCTCTCGTTTCTCCCAGACCGTCGAGGCTTCCCTCCGTGAATCTTAGAAACAACAGCAAATCTAGGAGGCACAATCGGGCATCGTGGCATAGAACATCGTCGTATCACCGTAGCAGCAGCAGCAAGGAGAAGAAGCGCCGAAACCCGACGCCCCTAAGCAAACAATTCCCGTGCCGTCCTTATCATCACGAAGCAGAGGCGCAAAGGCGCATAGACGCCAGACAAGCCCAACGTCACCGGGAGTAGCCAAGATCGATCAAGCTTTTCGCGTGTCACTGTTGAAGGTTACGCGGCATAAATACGTGCCTTATTACCACGTAAATAGATTGCCATGATGAATAGGTAAGTGGGTATTCACCAACAATGATCTACTTGACCCGCCCTGCAAAAGCCAGGCCGCATGTAGGTACTCTATGCGATGCAATGTACGTCTGTATTCTATTATATATGATATAGATATTTTGGGAATGCCTAGCATGTACCTACGTAGATGGTAGGAAGTGGTGGTATGGTAACTCTGCATGAGGTGACATGGCAGTAGCCGTCTCGGAGAAGGGAGGCCAGGAATGTGGTAGAGGAGATCCCCCAGAACTAACAAAGCCCCGATGCGTGCAGCTCGAAAAAGGAAAGACGATATGTCATGTCGCACACCGACACAAACACGCGCACATACACAGCATACCTATCATGCCGCGCATGACACCCACCTATCTCGAAGCAGTAGAAGAATTTTCGAAGGATATTATACTATTATAGCTCAGCCCAATCACAAACTATTATAACTCAATCGGTAAGGGAGGTTCTGGTGTAGGTTCGGGTAGGGCAAACGTGTACCGTGGTTGATGTCGGGTAACGGCATGTTGTGGTAGGGATTCCAACAACGAAGTCTCGAGGAAGTATCGAAGACTTCGGCAACACATTCCTATAGACCTAGGTCGAGATTCAATATTCCACCCAGGAAACAGGTCACACTCGTGATTTCTTACTGAGTCACCCGTTCCCGCCCACACCAGTAAAGACGTTTCGCCACGCTTATCGTAGGGCCGAGGATCTCACGCACATATAGCTCATCTAAGTTGAAATCCCGCAGTGAAGCACAACATGAGTTCTAGAAGCCTACATGTCGTAGAACCGTATTGTAACGGTTTCCTGGGAATTATTCGCCGGCGAGCTTCGCATTTAATGACCGTCTTTACTCGAAGCCAGCCTTGGGTCTTTGATTGCGATATATATGTCATGTAGTTCTAGATATGCACTTTGCTCCAAGATGCGGCTCTCTTGGCGGTTAGATGCCAAGGTGCGCGGCATCTCGCAAGCGGCCGTCTTGCAGGCTGGGCATTCAAGTTTCTGGGGACCCGGGATTTAGCAGGGCTAGGAGAATCCTTGTTAGGCGTTCTTCCCGTTATTGTGACGTTAGCTCTTGTGTAAGAGGCATTCTTGTCCAATTTAGTCTCGAACTGTACGGTAACGGTAACCGAAGGATTTGCATAACAGAGGGCGATTTCCGCCATATAGGTATTCCATAGCACACATGTATGGAGGGAAAGTAAGCAGGGATCGCTACGTATGTGCCTCGTACAACTGTGCCAAACGTGCGCGTGTGACTGCTTACGGCCCAGCAGGCTATATCCTGTTCGACAGAAGGCGACCGGCACCCATCCCTACATGCTGTTAGCGCATTGCCAGCTGCAATGCATCTTCTCTGACGCTAGATCAGAAGCTACCTAGGTAGCAATAATGCTCTGCCGTGGACCGTTATAGCTTGGTACTTTAAACAGAAATTCCCAGGAGAAACGAAGATACGATGCTAGTTCAATTTCTGGCAAGCCGGAGCAGGACGCCGGCAAGCAGAGGTCCCGCCGATGCTCCAAAAGCGCCCCACGCATGTGGACGTAGCGCAATCAATTGGAAATTCAATCCATGTCGCGGTTGTACGTGTCACCCGCCGAAGGAAAGCCGCGGCCTTGATAGACTAGGCCTGGGTTTTCTCTCAACTTTCGCGATAATACCTTGATAAGATTCATTAAGCGTGCGCGCGGATACGAGATGAATCGGATTAAGGGCTGAGGTAAGATGTGAGATGTACGTTTGAAAATGACCGATATGCTAGGTAATGTAATGCATGCTAGGTACTTAGGCAAGGCGACCCTTCCGTCGCAACGGATCGCCGATTTTTGCTTATTCGAAAAGACCGGAGGAAGTAAGCTGAGATGTAGGATATCCCGTATGGCCAGCCCCTTTTCATCGGCCGCTCAAACTTGCAGATGTATGCGAAATCCTATGGTCACGGCGGGCACGAATCAAACGAAATTGGCCCCCGCCAACAGCAACAGGAAAGATAGAGGCAAGACGGCGATGCGGCAAAAGCGGCAACAAGCGCGGGAAAGGAATAATCATCCAGATCAACCAGATTAGTACGGATTGGAATAACTGTAGATAGCTAGCGTGAAGCAATCGTCTAAGGATAGCAGTTAGCCGGGCAGCCGGGGGTCTAGTTTGTGTCGTATCGGCACCGAAGGCGGGTAGAGTCGAGGATGTTGTCCATAGACGTTCCTAGTTCAGGGCCACATGAGAGGAACCGCCGAATGGCCAAACAATAGGAGACACAATTCCAGGGCTGGTCTCCGAAACAGGAAACTAACGAAACGGCGGGATTACTACAACCATGCGGAGTCTGTTCAATGAGCCATCGTGAATCAAAACATCCTGGTAGGTTGGTAATATCCCATGACAGCACATGTGCAATAAGAAAATGGAAAAAAAGAAGAGGGAAAAAACGTAAATGGCTGTAAAAACCGTGAAAAGCGTAAAAAGCTGTTGCGAAACTTCCAAACTTTCCTTTCCCCCACACGTGGTAGCACACGTTTAGTTCTTCCTTCCCTGGGCGGTCAAGGTTATGGATTACCACATCCGGATATAAAGCGAAAGAGCGACTAGTGATTGGTAGGTTGCGCCAACGGGGGTATAAGGTTCAGATGTTCTTTCTTTCCAAAATACGTAATATGTGAATGTACAGTACCTTCTGTTGGTCATGTTAATTCGCTGCCCTGCGCATATGTAGAGCAAGGTGACACGAAAAGGTGGTAGCTGTACAACCGTACAACCGTACATCCGTACAGCAGGGCAAATGCGTCATGCAGCTTCTGCAGGTTCCGCAAGTTCTGCATTTGCGAAAAGGCTTGTTTTCGCTTGGCTACAACGCTAGTCAATTTAGTCAATTTAGAAGGGGAAATGAGACAGGGCAGCCGACATCGTTTTGCTCTTTCATTGGAAGGAGGCCGATGAAGATTGATGGACCATGGGCGTCACCCATTGGAAGCCCGTTCCCCCGGGAATACAAACGACGACCGAGCTAATGTGCCTCCTAGTGCCTTCTGATTAGTTCAATTTGCCTTAGCAAATACGCAAATGGTCAAGTGCTTCCGGCGAACGATGAGCGCGAGACGCCGATGCCGATTGAGCCGAACTTTTTTTTCACTCCTTTTTTTCTAACTCTTTCTAATCAGGTGTTACTAGATCTAATGGCCAAATCCAAGATCGTCATTTTTCTGAATAAAATGTTGTTGTCGCACTACAGTATCATGCAATTTGACAACGTGTATATGAGAGTACATATAATGGCATTATGGTGCTTATAAACCATATCAATTGGGAATGGCTGAACGCAGAACATGAGACATCCATGGATGAGATTTAGACCATGCTAGATCAATTGATTTAGTGTTGTAGTAGCTGAACAAGTAGCTCATGTAGCTCTGGTAGCGTTTGTAGCTATCATAATACGTGAATGTACAGTACATACGTCAAGGCTGCATTCATGCGCTCAAGCTTTTTTATGTCTGACATCCACGCAGCCACGCTTTTCACTAGGTACGGTAAGCTACGGTAAGACATGCCCATGCTGATGATAATGGCGTAACCTTTCAGTCAAGACGTCAAACTAGGTACGCCACCCGCGCGATCTGTGTCGCGCCGGGGACTTTGGATACTTACATTTTGCGGGGAATGCAATGCATCAATGGACGTGCCCTCGTCAAAGTTCCTTCATGGTCAGTGCTTTGCCCTCTCTGTTGTCTAAGGCATGTCTAACTTCAGCTCGCGCCGCCCTAACCGTGTAATATGTGTAAAATACACAATAATGTTGAACTCGTCACAGATAAAAACAACCACATAACGGTTGTCATCAAATTTTTTGATGTTGAAGTAATTTGTATTGCTCACCGCAGAGTAAACTGCAGCTTGACCTATGCCGGACGACCCTTCGTTGAGGTTGTCCCTCCCTCTAGCGTATTACAGAGTTCCACGCCTTGTACAGTTCTCATCCACCAGACAATTTTTCGTTCAAATGTGACACCACCCTGAATGCTTATGCTGTAAAACCGCGAGTGTCGCGTATCCGACAACTCGTATGCCGCATGCTAAAATGACGCAAAAAAACGCGAGACGAAAGAAACGAATTTGTTATGTACGGTGTCGGCACCAATACTTTATATGATCCATGAACGCGTGAAATGCACACCACCGTGCCAAGAGTCCCTCCTATTCCCTCGAGTCCCTGGGATATCGCCGTAAAACGCCAGTGTATCAACGTGACCATAGCCTGAAGTGTATGGGACAAAGGAAAGAAGAAAGTAAAGAAAATGTATTATGCTCTGTGAAGGTGTTAGAAATCGCTTCCACGCGGTCCTCAATAGCCAGGCTTTCCGGGCATAGGGGGCAAACCATGTCCCGTACTTAGAGGGGGTAGGTGGTTGTGGCAATAAATCTTGCCTATGCTCGATTTCATACAGTCCTTCTTGGATGCGTCGATAAACTTGACCGGATCTTCATAACTCTCCAGTTGGCAGCATTCGATGCTCTTGATCCATCTGTTCGTAACAACTTCATTCATCGTCATTCGCTTCTTCGGGTCGGGGTGAAGCATGTTGAGAAGTAGGCGTCGAAGGGCGACGGGCCTTACAGCGAATTCGAAGGCCTCGACTTTCGGATAGGCGTCCTTGACCGATTCGGGATTGATCGCCTTCTTTGCATCTATCTTGTCCCAGCCATTGATAAGTTCGGCGTAGACCGGACTGGGGGTACCTGACTCGGCCTTCTCCCATAGGCACGCGGCGTAGATAAGGTAAAGCATCACGACTGCCGAACTCCACACATCCAGCGGGCGCGGGTCATATTCCGTCTTTTTGCTGAGGACTTCGGGTGCGATATATGGGAGACTACCGCAGATACCAGGCTTGCAGAAACGCACGTCACCCATGCCGATACCGCATTGACCACCGGCTTCCCTAAGACCGGGGTGGATGCCAGAAAACACTTCCGAAACACCAAAGTCGGTAATCTTCAACTTGCTGTCTTTCGTGATGAGGAGGTTCTCGAGTTTGATATCGCGGTGGGCGATGCCGTTCGAGTGCAAATAGTTGATGCCTTGGCAGAGTTGCTTGAATAGGCAAAGTCGATCTCCTTCGCGGGCATCCTCCTTAAGGTACCCTTTCGAAACGAGAGTGAACAGGTCGCCTTCGGAGCAATATTCCATCACATGATTCCAACGTCCGTGGTTAGTGCATAGACGAATAGTCTCGACGATGTTAGGATGATGCAAACTTTTGGCGATGCTGTACTCGGACTTGATCTTCTTTTCGTATTCTTCCACTGTTTCGGACGAGCTCTTGGAGCGGAATTCCTTAACGGCGTATAGCTCTCCAGGGCTGCCCTTACGCATCATCAAGGTGACTTTCGAAGTCGCGCCCTTACCAAGGTGTTTTCCGTGACGACCGAGGAACTTGTGCTGGTACTCATACTCCTTCATCAATTCGGCAATATCAACAGTGAAGTCATCTGGGAGACTTAGACTGAGTCTTCTAGCCTTCATGCCGGTGCCGGCATCCGGAGGGATCGCCCATGGCTGTCTTGTCAGCTCCTCTTCATTCTTCTTTTTTCGTTCCACACTCCTCGTCCGTCGAGGGTTCTTGGCTGATGTGAAGTTGACCACCTTTGCACGGAAGGACAAGCCGGTGTTGGCCCTGGCCTTCTTGGAGCGATTCTCCAAAAAGTCCTTGCTAGTGGGGAAGTTGATACGACTTGACCTATCCATTGAGGTTGGGGGTGTCTCTACGGGAGAGGCCGGCGAAGGTGGGGTATTAGATCGCGTCGACCTGGAGAAGCGACGAATACTCCTATTTGGTGTTACGCCATTGGATGGGGTGAGGTTGGCTTCAGACGAGCCCGACTCATAATTAGGGTCTCGAAAATCGGCCGTTGCACCACGATTGTCCCCCACGTGGTAACTATTCCGCTTAAAGATCGACATCTTTCGGGAGATTGCAGAAATGGTAGATAGCGCAGATGACGACCGTCGTGATATTAGTTTTCTTGACGATGATGGGCGACGTGCAGATTTTGGCCTGTAGCTTTCGGATTGTGGTGATGGCGGTGTATTTAATGGCTCATCAGACGCCGGTTGTGATGTAAGAGTAGTAGTGACGGCAGATGGTGGTGGAGCATGTGATGGTGGTATTAGATGTTGTGCAGGAACGAGATGGTTTGGTGAAGGAATTAAAAGAGCCGGGTTCACGACGTCTTTATTAGAATTTACAATGTTTAAAGAATCGTCAGCATTCTCCGGAACACCTGATGAAGAGGCGACAGAGTAATTAGTAAGTGAGTCGCGATAGTAAGTATCGTTCTGTTCGCAATAGCGAAAATCCCGTGATTGTCTTCCACTAACTGGTGTAATGGGTTCGTTGGAATATGACTCGCTACTAGTCTCTTCGTCACCTTCTTCGGGGATTGGGTGGGCGAGGTCTGCAGGATAACGCCGAAGTGAATCAATTGGGGCTTGGGAAGTAGAGGTGGTAGAGGTATTGGTGGTATTGAGTGAGGAAGTGGACGGTGACGGTGAGATGTCTGTAGGAGGGATTATTAAATTTATTGCAAAGTCAAATGGTGGTCGCTCTAGGTTGAAAATACCTGGAGATTTTTTCGTCGACTTTGTGGATTTGGCAGACTTGGTTTTTGTTAACTGTGCAGAAATTGCAGAAGTTGCAAAATTTGCAGACTGTGCAGGTTGGGACGATGCAGATGACGAAATTTTGGTAACAAGCGTCGCAGCGTCCGTAGTAGAGTTTGTTTTTATTATTGTCGTTGCCTCGCAGTCAGAGGAAAGATGCGGATGCAACAGTTGATTTGAAGTGGGCGCCGACTGCGACTGTCTCTGCAAGGGCTTCAATGCGGGAAAGTGCGAGGGTCTAGTTAATTGCGATGGCGATGACATCGCTGGGGGTGCTGGCCGGGTTTGGGTTTGTGGGGCTGCCATCGTTATAAATTGATTGGTACAAATGTGCCCTAAGTACAGTACTTGGGTACGGTACAAGATACCAGAAAGCAGGAAAAGGTCAATTGATTTTAAAAAGGGTAAGGGCAACAAAAAGGGGGGCTTTCTCCTGTACTTGACAATGTCCAGCGGACAGCGGACAATAATCAAATAAGGCGCTAGGCTTTCTAGGTTAGAAGCTTGTTAACCAACTTTAGCACCGAGCAAGGCCTAATCCGATTTAGGGAGGGTTTCAGGGCAGTACTAGGTAATAAGTACAGCCTGTACAGCAGGTACAGGTAGTATTCCAGGTGGCTGCAGCAGTAAATTAAGGCGCCGCGAACAACTCGGTTGGGACCTTAGGACCTATGAGAAACCCTATAACCTATGGGACCTTCTGGGACCTCCAGGGCTCTTAGGAACCGATGGCGGGACTTCGGCGATGGTTCGAGCGTTAAGCGTTAAAGCGTTATTTTCCGCCGTCTTGCTAGTATCAATTCGAATTCCTGGAATAGTAACCGAAAACGTAGACTGTTCCGGCCAATTTCACAGCTAACAACTAGTAGCCCATATCCCACCCTAGGCACAATCCTCTTATCAACAAAATCGAATGTCAAGCTCTTGGTAGTCTTGGGATTCTTGGGAGTCTTGGAGCTTTGGAGCCTTGGAACCAAACACCAAACAGAACTACACACTAGCGGCTTAATTACGCCTATAGAATGATACTGAATGGTACTGATGACTGGAGCACCCTCGGCAGTCGGCAGTCGGGGTCGCTCGGTTCGATTCGGCGTTCCGATGACGTTCTTTTTTTCTTTGTTATAAGATTGGATCTTAAAAATCTTGGTTCGTAGATAACGAGACAACCCGGCGTTTCTCTTAATAAGGCGGACTGACGACACCGGACTAGTATAGACAAGACAAGGCCGTTTTTTTCGATTTCGATGGGGCGGCAGGAATAGCAGACCGGTGCTTCTCTCGCTTTCGGATATCTCAACACAAAATCCTCGTATACGCCTCAAGTGGAATCCGAGACAAGAAAGGAACAAGAAAAGCCGATTATATATGTATATAAAGAAGAAGAAAAAAGGGTTCCCTGCAAGATGGTCTTGGCTGGTCCCTTCTTCGAAGATTCGGTGCAGGTATTATAGTATTATAATACCTAATGGGTGGGTGGTGGTGGCTTGTATGTGGTGGGTATGCCGCAATGTCGTAGTCGCACACGGCGAACAGGGCCACAGAAGTATTATAAAGGGTCCCAAAGATCTACGATGCCTGAGTGCCAAGGCAAAGACAGAAGAAGAGGAGGAAGCAAGATTCGCCCGTGAGGGGATGGGAAGCCGATTATAACAATAGAGTTAAGGGTTGAGGGAGAACCGACATGACAGTGAGCGTATAATGTCTGTAAGTCGAATCTAGTGGCCGCTTCGTTGATCTTTGGCCAAAGTTGTAATGTGCATGCGAGCAACCCACAACTATGGCACTCAAGGACCACCCTAGTTGAAAGTATGTAAAGCGCGCAGTGAGAAAGCAGATAGTAGATAGCAGATACTATAGGTAGACAGGTATAGTACAAAAATACGCGGAACGCAACTCAAATCCTGCACTGCTAGCTGCAGAGGACCCTGTGGAGGGGGGGACTAGACGAAGCGGCTTGCAGGAAGAGTGATGTATGTGGTGTGTGTCCCGGTCAAGGATCAAACTCAGGTTTGAGGTTGGGGTTGCTATGCTAGGGCGCTTTGGGCGTAGGGAGTAGTATCGTAGCAGCGGCATGCAGTATATGCAGTATACTGCGTAGAGATACCTCTGGACGATGTGGACAATAAACGTAAGTGGCAGAGTGGGTAGCACAACGTGGGGAGAGAAGCATAAGCCAGAGAGATAATGGGATAATGTCGACTTAAGTTGGAATTAAAAGATTAACAAAAACCCAAAGACGAAAAAAAAGACTCAAATCTCTAATGGCAAGGGGAGATCTAAGATATTAGTACCTCTTCGATCTCGGACTTTCATGATCGAAAGGAATTATCTTGGCGTACATATCTAACGACCTCCTACATTATTGAAGTTTGGCTCTGGCTCGCTCAGAATCTGTTTTGCAGTAGGACGTGTACGCTGTAATTGCGCGGCAAAATCCATGCGGTCTTGGCGGTTCTACTATCCTACAACACAGTACGTGTATATAGATCGATGGCCAGAACGGGGAAAACGTGAGATTACGGCCCTGACTACTGCGTACATAATACAGATAAAACCCAAACCAAACTGGCATAGCAGCTCATGTATCATGGATGTATACATAGTAGATATCTAGTAATACCTATGATACATACGTGTATGTAATCCAAAAGTGCCATGAGAACGCGAGGTACCGCGGGAGGTATCGTATACATTCATACTAGAGACACTACCGCGGCGAAACGGAGGAAATGTGGACGATAGGCTTGATGGCTTGTGTTACTCGGACGCCATTCGTTACGCTTAACAACTCTAGAGTATCATTAATTAAAGAATTAACCTTAGTTGTTTCTTGGGTCCATGGAGACCCCAGAGGGCCCCAGCATTAGAGTGGGCGTTCGTGGCTTCTAAGTGAGTGGGTAAGGGGCCACTATTCCCACCACTATCAACGGCATCCCGAGGCAACTTCATAACTTTTATGCTTGATTACATTTCAACAAGAGTAATAAGAACTCACTTCAATATTGTTGGTCGAGGCTGACTAACGAACCTAACAACCTAAGCGCCAAAACTTGGAATACAGTAATAAATGGTGAGGCTAGGCAAAGACGGAGTAGGCATAGCTTATTACCTATTAAGTTCAGCCACTTTGCTTTGAAGTGAGTCTATCGTCTTTGACTAGCGTTTAAATTCCATAGACACTCTTGGCTGTCTAGTGATGGTAATCGACGTTGCCCTAGTTGGGCAAACTTGAGGAACATCAATCTGCCCTTAATTCTTCGCTGTCGGTCACGACGCCGAATCAATGGCCTGTGATAACATCACGACTTACACGTGTATACACATCCAAAAACTTCTGAGCTTACCGCGCAAATACATGTGAATGGTGTTTACATAATCCAACCACAGGTGGAATCCCGACGACTATGATTGGCTGGTCACAAGATACCCAGGAGGCAGGTAACACTAGGAAAGGAGTTCAATCAAACTCGTTCTCAAATGCATCGCTCGTCGCCTCGTAGGAAGCGGCAGTGAAGAGGAACCATAAGCTTATGGTAGATAACTCCCTGCATTTATTGTCTTCGACCTTCTGTTCTAGAAAAAAAGGAAGTCAAGACAGATTCCTTCGTTCGCAGTCGCCGGTACTTGCACCCAACGCCAAGGATACTTTGGGTCTTTGCGTCAAGAGGGTGCTTGTATTATGGGCACTGTCATCAAACAGATTTACAAAACAACTTGTAACTGTGAATGATTGCCGTCTGGGGGTTTCTTGGCTGTGTAATTGAGTTCTAACTTGTGCTCGGTATCGTTTCACCGAGACTAGAAACATTGGCAATACCAAGAATCGCTCATCTATTTAGAGGTTCAGACCAAGGCCTTGGCGGAGCGGCCTTCTACGCAATTCAACTCAACCATTATCCTGCGGTTCTCCTTCGTCTCCCGCCCGCCAAGGAGCGAGGGGGGTTTTGTCATTTTCCACCGTTCAATAAACAATCGACGAAGCGTGCGCTACTAATAATAATCGCGCGACCCCCTAAAGTTTGACATCGTAAAAAGAGACCATCTAGCAGTGGTAGAACACCCGTGGTTACCGGTTGTTTTCCGTGCCATTCTCGAAATGATGTAAGAGCTCAGGTCCGGGACCGTTAGGTGCATTTACAGGCACAATTACGCCAATTACGAGGAATTTCGAGTCAGTTGCCCTGCCAGGTCTCGTGTAACGAATATAATTCATCATCATTGTTGGTAGGGAAAGGTGACACGAGCCAGCCTACTTCAAGGCCTGATCCTACCTGCGTCATATCATATGTAGGGTAGATTAACAAGTATCCTCCGTTAGTTTACGCAACGCCTTTGGGATCTAGATCAATGATACTTAGCAAAAGAGCTTCTAAAGGATGTTGCTAAGAAACTAAAGCTGGCGCACTAGCCCTGGCGCACTAGCCGATACAGCTTAAACGTGTTCCGGATGATGGAAAGTCGAATTAATGTTAGCCAGTGTTAGCAATCTTGCCCAGGCAGCCAGGGCACCGCCAGTCTACAGATATTCCGATCAACATTTTCCGCAAGCTTGCCAAGGCCAAATGATGATCTTTGGTACGAATTCGCTGACGCGCCCAGCATTGGCAGGTGTATTTTACTATTAAGATATTCTTAGATACGTACATACCGCACAATACCATCCTTTCCAATGATTTCTCTCTTGACAGTTGTCTCTTTTGCTCCTTCGGTCGATTACGTACCCATCGACGCTCACTAGGGATATGCGACCTATCCCGAGAGGTCTCCGAGGCGGCAATAGCATGTGTCGTCGCCTGGTTGCATGCCGCCGCATTTCGCGCTTTCGTGATTTGCTTGCCGTCCCGGCTCTAACTGGCGGGCATCGGCATCCACTCTTCAAGAAAGGGATCTCAAGATCTAATACCCAAAGCAACTCTATGACCTACCTAACCTCCCACTTGGATTTGGATTAGACATCACTGCAGTACTCACGGTATTGGGTTCATAGATACTCTATAGGGGTTCCTCGATTTAAAGCCCGATGAAAAATTATTAACCTATCATCCACGCCACGAGCAACAGGGCACGAATTAGATTTGACAGGCTTTGTATGACATACAATCCCATTCGCCGTAAAACCCTGAACCTCTTTTCAACTACCGAAGGTAGCGGGGTTCTGCTTTGTCACCGGAGGATAGATGAAGCAGGAGAGTGCGCGATCGTGATGAGAAGGAAGAAGATCATGACATGAAAATATCTTTGCTTTCCAAGTTTCGACTACATGCACTTGGCGAGAATGCAAGCGCGAGAGACCGTTGGAAAATCTTAGTTTACGGGGTGCAGGACGCATCCCTATCTAAGCAGGATTGTGAACGATCTCGGTGTCCTGATTGGTTAATGTCGTAGAATGTCTCGGTTTTCTAGAATGTGACTATCGACGTCGCTAGTTCATACTATATAGGTAGTTCTCGCCAGGATGGACCGAAATACGCCTTGGCCGATTCCCTTTCCGAGGCGGGCCAAGCTGAATATATGAAGGTATATCTAACAGACAGAGCGCGAGGAATAGGCTTCGGTCGAGATCTTCGCCCAGCTCCGCCTAGCTTGCAAGAACTTCGGCTGAATCCCAAGTAGACGCTCTCATAGGTGTGGCCAAGACTTAATTGACCGTTAGACGAGAAGCAAATCGAGAAGCATGTCGGAATGGCGATTGTGATCCAACCCTTCAATTGGCATATTTGCGTTGCCTTGTCCTATGTGTCTAAGTCTAGCATACGGTACCTAGCATAAGACGCATAGGTATGGACATCTAGGTAGTAGGCATTCATAACTAATACTCGGGTACTTCGTACGCGGTGCGAAGAATCGGCGCCAGTCCAAACCTACAGCGATCCCAAAGACCGGCGGCAGGCATCTGAAATTCCATTATTGATGCTGTTACATTCGTAACAAGGTCGGGTTTGTCGAAATTGGCAATCCGCCAAGTATGCTACAGGGCTGTCCCCCCCAACCTTGTCCGCGATGGTAATAGACTCGATGGAGCGTTGCATTTCCCCCACGCAACTGAGGTTGACCATTGGGTCGCTTGTTCTGCAGTCGTCCCAATAAAGCAAACTTGTCCAGCTTCGTTACGCGCGGTACCTTCTACGTACAAGTAACGAATCAACGAATCGGGGCCTCCTATGGGTCAGACTCTTCACCTCTCGTGACCTAAGCATTGCATTTCCTCCTGCATTAGCTGCTGTCAAAATGGTTCCAACTACACAATCTGGTTGAGATGTGGCAAGCCGTCTTGGCCACGCTGTCTAGGCTGCTAGATAATTGCGACCAGTTCGCGAGATGGTATTTTTGGTTTTTGGTTCTGACTTTAGTTCTAGTTCTGCGTAAGAATTAATAAAATAGATAGCCAAGAATATGGTACCAAGCTGTGTTAGTTCCAGTGTAATCTGTAAGAGCTCAATGTATGGCAATTCTTCACGCTTGGCGAAGCAGTCAGCCTTTTGAGGCTCTTGGCTAGGTACAAGATCCGCAAGTTTTCTCTCTATCATCGCAGCATTGCAATTAGGAACATTTTTTCCATTGCTGACTACCGAAGTCAGAATTGCAAAACCATGCACATAGTATAAGCGAGTTCCAGACCTAGCTCTTGTCATCCATGGATATTTCCGTGTCCTTCAATACATCCGTATCGAAGTATCAAATTGAACAGAGTGACTTCAAAATATTTGAGGGATTTATTCCATACCCTTAACCCTCGTCCACATAACGACATGGTTACCCATGGGGTATGTCTCGGGAGAAAAGGAACCAACGGTGAAGGTCCCTTAACCAAGCAATCAGCACCGTCTGACTGGGATCTTGCCGATGGCTGCGATGGCATTTTAAATGATGACGACCATGAAACTACGACCACCGCAGGCAGACCGGTTTCAATCAAGCGAATTATGGCTTCTGAATGGTCGCCCTCAATATTGAGAGCCTCGAAACGTGATGCCTCGCGGTTACGCTCTACTAAGAAGAGTCACCAACCCACTACACTACAGCCTACAGCCGACAGCATCGGCGAGCTAATACGAAAGTGGCGGTGAATAAGCTTTTTAGACCAAGAGCGATCTCAACCGCCCGGAAGGACCGGTGAGTTTTAGGTGTGCCAACAAGCTTATAAGCATGGCTAGTATGACTACTTTGACCACTGTTGCCCATAAGGAACACGATCCGCTGGGAAAATCTCCTCAGCCTGCAGAACAGGTGCAGGAATCGTGGGAATCGTGACGGCAGCCATCGGATCACCGACGGTAAGCAAGCAAGACATACAAACCAACAATTGGGGACCCTGATTTTTGTCTCCAGGTTTTCCCCACGTCAGCGAGTGCCACCCCTTGTTGTTTAGCATCAGCTCACCCTGCTCACCGTCGCCGTCGTGTGCTATCTTACCTTCTTGGTATCTCCTATTGGGGGTCAAAAATGAGTACCCAATAAATGGCCATGGCAAAGCTTGTTTTTGATTATGAAAGTCGGATTGCGAAATTAGCTAGCCTTCCTTGCCCTTTCCGGCACAGACCACAGTCTGTGATGATATTCAGAGACAGCCAAGACGGGTACTAGTGCGCGACAATCACATCCCTGCCGCTTCATCCCGTCTCGTCAATCATCCTGGAGAAACATGGGGACGTGGCAAACCTAGGAAGTCTAGTCTGGCATCTTCAACGCCTTCGTGTAGGAAGTTATGAATGGCTGAATGGGATGTAATCATTCTGACGAGTCTTACGCGTGAGACATACACTTGTCGCTGCTTTGCCTTATTGCTTTTGTCCGCAGCGCTACGCACGAGCCCATATCTGCCCATATTTGCAGCTGCTGAAGAATGCTAGTAAAAATACCGCATGCTGATACGTACTAGTTCTAGAACATGACCCAGCGTAGGAACCGTTTCCAATTCTACATCCATCACGCAGGGTGACAATATTATTAAGCAACGTCCCAAGACCACGAGGCCTCAGGATGCGCTATCCAAAACGTGACAGTCTGCTACGTATCTCGTATCTACGATGTTTGCAAGAATAGCAACAGCAGCGCCATCTACATGGAGTGGATTCTCAATAAAAAGTCCGACGCGCCTTGCCAGCGACTCGCGAGTTCCACTGCCGTCCCTGCCAAGTCGATTGTGCGCAGATCGAATCTCTTGGTATTAGGGGCGAAAAGCGAAAAGACTGGCTACACGTCGGTCCGACAAGAACTTGGCACCTCTCGGGGGCGAAAGATCGCGTCCTTGGCG
Source organism: Annulohypoxylon stygium (assembly GCA_003314315.1). Lineage (NCBI taxonomy): Eukaryota > Fungi > Ascomycota > Sordariomycetes > Xylariales > Hypoxylaceae > Annulohypoxylon > Annulohypoxylon stygium. Next base: position 624,316 of record QLPL01000026.1, read on the forward strand.
TCTCTGGAAACGAAACAAGCCAAGCCCATCCTCAGCCATCCCTCTCCTTTTATAACAGGACACCATCACTTTTCGTCGCCGTCACGTCCCGGTCCCGCGCGGAGACTTGTCCGCACGGAGTGAAGATGGCTTCGGCCATTCTAGGAGCCGGAATGCAGAGGCATATCGCCCACTCTACCTTAACCACCTTCCGATAAGTGTACGCTTGCAGATAGGGGGATTCCGGTGCTGCACGTCAGCTGGGAAGGATCTCTGGGAGACAGTGCAGTGTTGCAGAATTATGTATGTGCATCCTCGACAGGCGAGCTTCCGTAGCACGTCCAACCCGGCACTCGCCAGCTCATTCGCCGGCTTCGTAAACGGCGGTAGCCCGTCGAGATAGATGCGTTTCCTGCCAAGGATGCGTGCGACGTGCCCCAGGGCTAAAAAGACCCAAAGGAGACGATTTATGTCTCGCATCCCGCACCACACACCTTCAAGATCGAGGCCCTCATGGCCCGCTGGGCGGTCAAGTATCTCGGTATTCACAAAACGACGGTTCGAGGAATGCTGCCAAGCTGCCCGCCGGCTCCTCTGGTAAAGTGACGTGTCATCTGTGTCCACTCATAGGAATATGAAGTCTTAAAACGCTCCCTATTCTCGACTGTATTGCATCGGTACGCGAATGCAATTCGTATCCGTAAAAGCTAACGTCGATACGCGTGTGATTTGATAGCATCGTCCTCAGCTCACCAGCTTATGCATAGGCTATCTAGATACTATGTATGTGTATCATCTTTAGCACGATTGTCGTCACGGTAGAGGTCATCAATGTAGAGTGGACCCCTAATATCGCTGACAATTGAGCCAAGAGCTTACTTACATACCCGTTAAACATAGGCATTATCTTCAGCGGAGTACGGTACAACAGAATGGGTCATCTCCGGCCTCATACGGAGTTTTCGGGTTTCCCGACGTACGCGGCTGAGAAGTTGGTTTGTACAGTCACTTGGGTCGCATGATTATGCGTACCTGCTTATAATGGTAGTAATTCCCTTTCTCACGATCAAGGAGAAAACGGCGCTGCTACGATGCCCACATATCACGGCACGACGTTGCATTTATGGCTGATGTTGGCAGTGTTGTTAGTACCAATGTTCAGATGGCGCAGGGAGACATACCCAACCCACGAACCCATTCTGTATCATCAGTCAGTCATTTTAGAGTGCGACATCCGGTCGAAAACTTGCAAACTTGTTACCACCTGATCTGCTTCTTCAGCGATTCAGACCCATATATCTTGTCAACTCTCACATCGTACGCGATGCACCTTCCCGCATCTTATCTTTCACTCGGAATGCTCGGGAAGGCGGACTAGGAGGGTTTGTGCATGATCAAGCACGCAAAAAGCAATATATGAATGTCACTGGGCGAGTTTTTGGTTTGACAGTCAAACTGCCAAGGCTCTCACGTAGCCACTATCACAGATCGTTGTTTATCAGGGCCCCTTTTTAGATACAACAGCATGGTACGACATATGTCTCGGGCAGACAAGCCAGTAAGCAAGCCACTTTCATTCGGGTACATCATAGAAAATTGAGAGCAGATGGAACGTCCGGTAGGGGTTGAACCTAACTTGACAATCCGAGGCCAATTCCGAGGTATTAGCTTCGGCTTCCGAGATGGATCTTGATCAGTCAGAACCCTATAATGAGAGAAATCCCTTTTGACGAAGTAGATATTTCGTAGTTTGTCAACGAGCGTTCTATATGGAGGTATATTAACACCTATTCTGTGATCTCCGATTGGCCGTCGTGAATAGCTTCGAGAAACATTAAAGTACAAGATCAAAGCATTTTATTTTTCAGTCTAGACTTCCAAACTTGGAATATCTATTACCCAGCAAGCTTAGGTAGGTATGTACTAGTACTATGAAACCGGACTCAGGACTCATGTTGTCACGAAACATGTTATTACAAGGGCTTTGCTAGTAGACGTAGATTTGCGAACCCTGTCATGAGCACCCAGTTACTCCGTCTGCTAATTCTCACGACATCAAGGTATTGCTTTGACTAATATGCACACCCGCAACATATGATGTAAATCATGGCATCGAGCAGAGCGGTCAGGCCTCTGAGCTACCACCGTTTTCAAAGCCAAGGCTGTTGAGGATGAATATCCCACCAAGTTGCAGGACGTGCCGTAGTCCTCGGCCAGTTAGACGGCCAACATTTTTAATGCCTTCCAGGCCGGTGTAGAGAGGACTCGCATTGTATTCCCTTGGAAACGAATTTGTTCTTTCGGTTGGCTGAGTTCAACGGTTGCCGTAAGTATATAGGTACCTGAGCTTATCGTTGTGGCGCTTGGGCGTGTGCCATCCTAGGGTTGGGTTAGAAGGTTTACGCCAACGGATTCCGCCCGAAGTGTCAAAGAGTTCCTCCTAGGTACACCTGGATTAACCAGCTGTATGTAGCTTTGGGGCGAGCAAGTCGGTGGGAGGGTCAATAACTTGTTCTCCGGTTCCTGTGTTCTAGTGACTGCCCTGATCTTTTTCAAGGTTGCCCCTTTTCCGAAGTCTCTCCTGTCGTCTCACACAACATATCCTATGCGATTGTTTTCCCGCACAGAATATTTCATCAATGCCATTAAGAATATAGATGGTCTTGGAAGGGATTGGAAGACAAGGATGTCTAAGACGAGATTTCTACGAGTTGGTCGTAGATCAAGGTTTGACTCATTTACTTGTGCGTTGGTAGCATATGCTTAACTGGTACACAGATACGAAACAATATGTTCGCACACGACAGTGTGAGTACATATTAAAAACACTCAAGTCTTTATTTCTTTGACTCTATGGAATTTTAAGCCATCCTATGGATGACTTCATCATCAATCTTGTTTCTTCTAGACAGTACACCCGGAAGAAGTTGACACAGCCAATGATGCTCGTCTCATCTAGAGACTTTCGTATCTCCAAGCTATGGTCAGCTTAGTAAAGAATATGAAGGAAACTCCGAGCACCTAACTTTATCCTTCTTTCTGTGCTTACCTACTCAGTGGTTGATTCGATAGCAATTACAAATCCTCCTCGACGCTGAACGATGGTGGTCGACTGGGCTCGATGGTCCTACATGGGTGGTGTAAGATGATTCGGGGGTCAGTACCGGCGGTTCTACTTTGTTGTGCTTGTTTTTCACCATCCCTTCTCATCGTTTGCCTGCCTGAGTATGAGCAAATAAACCCTCCATCTACACTTCTATCGCTTGTTACTGAATCGAAGGAACGATGCCTTCCTTTCGTCTGTGAATGATGTTGCTTTTCACTTGATATACCGTGATTGCTATCACTTCTCAGTATATCATTATATCGAGGTCCTGTAAAGATGATAGCGCATCGTTGGCAGCGAGGGAACGCGCGATGTGCACAGTCTGGTCTATCTGGATTCGAGCAGAGGCTTCCACTACTACGATACCCGCAAAGGCAGCATACAAATCCGATAGGCTGGTGGAACTGTGTAGCAGACATGTCAATGCCTCTGTGCTTATGGATACGTGGACTTGTTGCTGTTTCCGGATGTCTGACACGAAAGCTAGCCAAGGAGGGCAGAGGACTTGCTCCAGGTTGTAACAGAGTTTCTGCGGTTGAGAAAACTTAGCTGGCTGAAGCTATACTTCATTTACGGTTGAAAGCCTCTAGTGAGTAGGTCTATTAGATATTACCTGGGTAGGGCCCTATTATTGAGCTTCTCAAGATCACTCTTTAGTCTGCGATACTTCAAAGCGATAGATGCTTCACAAGGTAGATTAATAGGCAGCATATTACATACAACCATCTAGCCTTTATATACTATTTAAACATGCGTAATACTTATAAGCCAGGAAAAGTCTCACTGTAGCAAACCTTCTGCTTTCTCCATGGAAAGAGAGATGTCTTGTACATTCCTGTATTATTGTATACCTAGTACCTATTTTCATAGATGTAATTAGAATCACTGAGCATGTGTCTCAAATATTCTGACAATTCACTTGAACAAATGAGAAAAGGAGATCACTAAGGAGTGCTAGGCAACGCCTGGATAGCCCACAAGCATTCACTCTTTGCTTCTACCTGTATGGTCAATATTCACATCAGAGAAGTACCTGTGGATGGGACCATACCTGTATTATGTCTTCTCCTGGCAATAGTCCTATACGTTGACAATATACCTTCCAGTAAATTGCTATTCTATAAGAATAGCTAGGTACTCTTTATTTACCTGGTTGCCTGCGCTTCAACAGCATGATTCATGATTGTTTGAGGAGATGTCCCTATTGCTATTTCAATGGATACTAGGTAATGCGCCTTGGTATCAGTTGGATCTGGATTTTCACATGCTAACTCTTAGAGATGCGAAAAGGCTTTGACAGCAAATAGCTCTAGGCTCTAATTGGAAAAGGGTACCTTATATTCGTCTTGAGTGGTCATCCCATCGCGAACTCTTCCATAGATTCTTTTGGTGGGACTATCAATATAGGACTAACCTTGTTCTTGCATCATGCATGAGCTTTGCCCACACGAGGACTTAACTGCTTTGATAGAGAATTTAGCATCGCAAAGGCAAGTCTCTCGTTATATGAAGTGGCATTCTCACGGAATAGAAAGCTACAGTGATCCATCTCCGCTACAGATGCCTGGTGTGTTTTCTTTGTGCCAATCTCTGTGAGTCGAGAAAATCAATGTGCAATGAGGAAATAATTCAGATGCTTAATACTCTAGAACTAGCTACAATGCGTCCCCTTTTCAACGAACTTGAAGAACTCACGGCTCTTTGTTTCGCTACTAAAGATATGCGGGAGATCGAGTACTGCTGTTCTTTTAGAAGTCTATCGAGACTACTAGAGCCAACCGCAGCTACGATGAAGGCCACGGATCAATAAGAGACTAACAACACTAAGACGAAGAGCACTTGTGGATTTCTCTAGAGTGTTTACATATAATATTCGCTTGGCATAGATGAATTTGATTTACTGGTCTTACCAATGGTATGAACAGCCTGAGTCGTGGGGAGCTATGATTCGCCAAGAGATCGCGGACAGCAATATATTATAATTTCAGCTGATGAATGTCAACCTAAGAGGTCGTCGCGATATTCTTGGGAAAGTATGGAATGCCTTACGCCAGGTATCTGGGACTGATCCTTCGATAGGACTCAACAACTTTCATGTGAACCATACAGGGAAAAAAATCAAAGCCCCGCTGGACCTCTTATCTCTTTTCCGCCCAATGCTGCCCGACGAACTACTGGACATGGCCAATGCAATGCATCTCACACATACATACATAAAGAGGCACGTTACGCCATCTAATTCCCATTCGTACGGGACAATGTAGCCTGGATCGACCTTGCTTGCTTGCCCACATGGACCAGAGACGACACAAAAGCCTTGGATGCTGCACCAGAGTAAGAACCGTAAGTAAAGCGATCTAGGGAATCTTGCGCTCAAAATAGGATTTCATCCAGTTTGGTATCCAATCTCCAACACCAGAGAAAGCTATTTCTGGGGACATTGATTCTCGACCTCAAGAGATCAGGGCCTAGGTCATTGATTAGGCCCTCAACAGCTTGTGCAGACTGTACGTAAGCGAGCCCTCGGTCCTAAGGCCCTATTAAAACCCTGCCTTTTCGCCGCGGAATCTCTCAATGAATCTGCCAGATATGCCTCGTGGCGCTACCTTGCCGATTGACAATCCTGATAGGCTCTTCAACCACATAGGAGAATTAAGACCCCGTCGCAGTATCTCGCAGTACCTGTGGCGAACAACGCGTTATCGACGGGATTTTCCATTTGAGGCCCGCACGTTTTAGGATCGGTCCGAACGGTAGCGATGTCCTGAGAAGTCGAGAAAACCGGGACCGAGCCCCGGTAGTCCCACAGGCCTGCGGTAGCCTTTAGCTCGTGCTGGATCCACGAATCCGAGGAAGAGCCGTGTCCGCTATACCTGATCAAGTCTATGATCTGGATTGTTGGCCACTACCGCACGTGCTGTTGTGGTGAGACACAAGCCCTAACGGGAGGAAGCGTTTGTAAGCCCACCCACACCTATGTATCTTTATTTCGACGGGTATTTACGATTCATGCCTTGCGTTGCCACAGAGCTCGATAATGCGAATAGCAATCGCAAAAAAATTGAGATGGCTGGGATACGTTCGATTGCTTGCTCCATTCGAAGCGGATACTGTTGGTCAGAGCTTGTTGCGGTGAGAGCCGCAAGTCGTCTATCGAGTTCCACCGTGCTATGGTGACGTGTACCACCTTTGGCTGCAGAGGTATGAGACTAGGTGCCAGAGATTCGAGCCAATACCAATCGGCGAGTAATAAAGGATAAGAGAACATTCATGGCAAATATGGTGGCTTCTTCGACTGCCCGCCCCTTTCAGCCCTTCACATACTCTTATGGCATTGATAGAGTTCTTACTGCTGGGGATGTCTGAGACATGTTCCGAAAGAATCAAGAACACACTGTATGCACCTGTGTTGCTCTACTATTGTAGATAGACTTGCCAAGATACCGGGAATTGTGGACCCCCGAAGTAGTAATAATCGTCAAAAGCATCGTACTGAGTCTTAGGTATCATCCATTTGGAAAGCTGCCGATTCCGGCAAGCTGCAGAGCCAGAGAACATACTAACCTAACCCTCTCCACAATTGAGACCCTGATAACTCGGCAATCTCATAACCTTGAAGTCTGGTGTGCTGACTTCCATCCTAAGTGATGTGTATGTTCGTCGTCTCGTTGAATCTGAGATGCTCTTTTGAGTTTTAATGCATAGTAGCTGCTTAACCGGCACATTTTATATGCTTGTGCCGAGACAATCAATGGCTGAAACGCCGCGTGCCTTGTAGTATGTCAATGGAGAATCGGCCTTTTCATGATTCGGTACCGGTGAAATCCTTCACGATGTTCCCATTTCGTTAGATCGGAATTTGTTTTAGTCCTGCTTCAAAGTCTGATCTAGGCACATTTTAATAGCCATCGTTGATTACTCGTAGAACCTCAGTCTCTGCCTACATTTACTGTTAGCCACGCGGCAATGCGGTTAAACAGGGCCTGGAACTGAAAGGACGTAGTAGAAAGGTGCACATGAGTCAGTACAAGGCTTCTAATCTGAAGCAATCCGAAATAGAAATGGACTGCGAGGCTAGGCGGTGGCCTAGTCTAGCCTCCATAGTTAGCCGCCATGCAAATTTACGATATGGACCGAGCAAAATTAGTATCTCGTGGTTCTCAAATTAGCCTCCGTAGGTATATAGCTTTAGCTGGCAATATCTGTAAAATTTCTTTGGAAGTGTGAAAATTTAGGATCCAATCTTTTCAGCCTTATGGTTAGAGACCTCATAGCGTAAGGGAACAGCGCTAGAAGTCATCTAGCACAGCTAGCTGGAGATAGCACAAAAAGCTCCTTCACGAATAGTAAAATGACATTTGCTAGGATGAGATCCGAATGGCGTCTGTTTGTATTGACGCAAGTTGATATTCACGCCCGTAATCGGTGTCTCAGGCGGAGTTGGAGATCAAATTCTAAGCGTCCCATGACATTATTTTTCGAGAGGGGGTGAGGTCTAAGAACCCCAGCCTGCAGGCGTTAGGCTTGTGGGCTGCTATTGATTTGATTAGCAGGGTCTCCAAGTCCGTGAACCCCCCATAAGGAGACACTCGCGTGGTCATTTTGCAGGCGGGGTTCGCTGGATATTTATCACATTTGAGGAAAACGATGGTCATAAGTAATCTTATTCTCGATAGTGTATACGAGTGAAACCGGAAAATAGGCGAACGAATATATTCCGAAATTCGATTGCATACTTCAGTAAAGCAATCTAGGGATTGGAGTCATTCGCGGGGAAAGGAAAAGGGGTGGGGTTCACGATCTAATGTGGAAAGTCGTATTGGACATTACTACTAGGGTCTTTCTATAGGGGGACCCTTAGAACCCTTTGGACATGGTACCTGAGGATATAATATTTGGTGGTAATCGAATTCGGTTAGGAGCAAACGCCTCCGAGCAACTTAGGGCATATCAGTTAGATATGAAAAGTCCGAAAAGGAAAATCATCGACGGCACAATTGCACTAAGGGGCGGGCGGGAGGACCGGCAAACAGGCAAAGTAGAGACATACTGGTGATGGTTGAACGCAAGGGGGGGGTAAAAGAAACGTGTGGGGGCAGGGGGATAAGAAGCTGAAGGTATATCAGCATTTCTGCGAGTAAGAAACGATGTTGCTATGTTGGGAATCCTCTGATTGGCGGGTTGGAGTCGTTTCGCATCTGAAGAGTTTCTATTCGAAGCTCTGGCGGCCCGTCCCCCCTGTAACGAGGTAAATTGTTCATTGGCATGCTAGGATTCGCCCGTTGGCTTGATGACAATTGGCCTTGTTGGCGAATAACCATTGGGCAGGAAAATGCCAGCAGCACAGGGAAGTGCGCTGTAAGATAATCGGTATTTGCAGAGAGACTCACGGGTGGCTAGCTGAGCGGTGACGTCGATCATGGTAGGAAGTGGTAGTTGAATAACAATGAAAAGAAAAGATTTTGATATTGAAATGCGACACAATATTCTCTTGAGGGAGGGTATCAAGGTTCCGAGTTGTCGAACACTCTCAGGTCGTCAGAATGGAGACGGACTGGAGATTGCAATTCCCGCATTTACCTCATAAGGATGGAGACCTCTGGTGTTTGGTGTTTTAGAGGATATTCACAAGCACCTAGACATGCAGGTCATTGACATGTACCATTTGACGAGTTAAAGAGAGGGATTATAAGAGGTGGTGGAGGGAAATACATAAATGAACATCCTGACATCTTGTCGGTTGTGTACATGTCTGCATGCCCATATGGATATGGATCAAAAAAGGATCTTGAGGAGGAGTGACGAGATTGGACCTGGGTTCAGAAGAAAATGAGGGTTTCGGTTGGACAAGACGGAGGGAGGTACCACGCTAAGCTCCATCTAGATGGATGTGTGGAGAGAAGCTAGGACGTGGCAGTGGTAAGATCCGCTCCGAGAGGTCGGTTGCTTCTAGAGGACCCGCCAAAGGAAAAGAAGTCTTGGAGAAGGCCCATTAAAAGCAAGAAAAACCTAAGGGTCCTAAAGCAGGAACATGTACATACCTCATACCTCACGTACCACATGTACCACAAGTGTGTCGGGGCACCTGAGGGGGCAGAGAGGAGGGCAAATGGGGACAGAGGGGAAGAGAGACACAAGTGCAAGAAGTGAGAGAGGAAAGAAGCATGTTCCCACCTTGTTTAACATCTGAACCCCTGTCAGACCCGCATTAAATTGATTCATCGACCTCCCACAACGTCAAGAGCTATGCTATTCTTGCCTTACAATACCTTACAATACTAATACCACTAATACATCCCGGTAGAGTTTCCGTCTTCTTTATGCCCCATCCGCTTTTTTATCTTTTTGTCATTTTAACCATTTTAATAATTACACTCTGCCACGAGACCGCACAACTCCTATTGTTCATGTCAATGCAAATTTCATGTGAACAAACCCGACCGGCAAACAAATACTTCGATACCCCCAGACTCTCCATCTTGTCATCTTGCAGTTCTTTGTGAAAATGAGCTAGACATCGACCGTAATACTTCTCTACCTTATCGCCTTTGGGGAGCTAGCTCGTTGTACACGTAGACCAAGACTTTGGACCTGACTGACCTGCCTGAACTTGAACGTGGACCTGGGCCTGAACTGGCTTGAACCTGACTTACACCTCGGTATCCGACTAACACCAACACTTATATACACTCGACTGCCAAACCTACCACTTCCCCGGGCTGTAACGACCCTACTGCGACTTCATTAAGACGGATTCAAAAAGACGAATCAAAGCTTGTGCTTAGGTTACTGCGGGTTACAGTAGCAACGTCTTGTATCGAGCAAACGAACGAGACTCGAGGGATTGCCAGGTGGTCGCACGTTACAGGTTCGCCGAGTGAACTAAACCCTTTCCCCCTCCTTCGACTCGATACCCGTCGAGTTTGTGCCCAGTTCTTACTCAGGAGATCGTCGACGATTGCTGCTGGATGAAGTTGCTGAATGAAAGGATTGATACTGGTTTATTCATCCAAATCCACAACCCTGAACTGCCTTGAATAATCTACTGCTGGGTTCCTCGGAAGCTTCGTTGCGATTTGGGGAAATCTAGATCCTCGAGATCGTGATCGTCCAATCAACGCTTTGCGAAACGCAACCTCCACATCGACGACATATCCATTCCCCTCAGTTTCCTCAACGACTCGCTCGTATCGTCTTGACCATGCTTACCATGACGAGGTTACCGTCCGACTCCTTCCTGCCCACAGGAGGCATGCTTGACCATACCCAACGATCGATATCTTCCTTCGTACCTCATTCTAACAGCCATTCCTCGGCGTCAATCATATCTCCGCTATCTTTACCACACTCCATAAATCAATTGTCATATATTGACGAGTCGCATTTAACAAATTTATCACCTAATTATTCGCACTCCCCTTCGCTCTCCGCAGCTCCACAGTCTCAGCAGCAATCCCTTTCACCACGCCGAAGTCCTCTAAACAACCCTGAGCTTAGATTGGCTAGCCCATCACCCACCAGAAACCGACCCGAGCCTGGGATGGCATCCCCACCCGATGACATGAGTGCCAACAATCTGGTAGACCTGCTGCGGCGCAGGGACGAGCAGAACAAGAAGATGATCGAGCTATGGCGTACTGAGCGTGCGCAGCTTGAGGCCCACCGTGATCAAGCCGAAGAACTTTACCGGGGAGAGCGAGTCCTTATGGACCAGGAACGAAAGCTATGGGAACAAGAAAAGGCTAGGCTCCAAAATGAGTTGTTTCAGTGGCAGAAGAGAGTAAAATCGCTTGAACACGACAAGAACCAGCTGATACAACAGAATCAAAATTTATCGATCCGTCTCCGGGGCGCACGGAGTGGAGGCGGCCAGGCAATTAGGTTTCTCGATGGTAACACCGAGACTACGGCGGGCTCCATTAGAGGTGGTGGTCTCGGTAGTCCAGGGTCCCATTCGCAGTCGACAGATATGCCACAGAGCTCATCAGAGGGCACATCTCCGAATACGGTACCTTCGGCAAGCACAGTGCCCGACATCCTCCGTGGTTCGACGATGCCGGAATCGCAACCTTTCATCCCACTAGACCCGCGTATGCAAGGCCCGTCGCCAGGTGTGGCGTCTCCAAACACTCAGGAAGAACGAATTCCATCGATCGATATCCAAGAGGTCATGCCTGAATTGGAAGGGATCCGCTTAAGGCCGAATGCTGTCCAGAAAACGACATTCACTGACGGAAAACCACTCTCGCCGCCAGCTGGGCTAAAGAAGCTTTCGCCACCTACCGCAGCTAAGCAAGATCTAGCTCGTGCACGTGTGGTGCCAGCCGAATTAACCAAGGAGGCTCTACAGGCTCCCGAGTCCGACAGGCTCACAATGCACGCTGGGCACACGCCAAATCACTCCATGTCACTGTCTCGTCTTCACACCGTCGAATCTACCTTAGCAACCAACACATCCAATAGCTCTGGCACACAAACCCCTAAAAATCCCCCATTGGATGCCGCTCAAGACGGCACTCTGGAACAACCCGATCACGGCCAACCAGGATCTGATTTTGTTATCGTGGAAGCATGCGCTGAATCGGATACTGGTAACGAACCTGTGACCGACAGACTAGGACCCCTACCTGTCTTAGTTCCGCGTGAGCATGACCCGGAGTTAAAAGGGCCACTGCAACTCAGAAATCTTCCCGCAGCTGACGAGCCGTTCCTTAAGGCCTTGGCAGATAAACTCGAGCACGTCGTCATCAACAATCTTAGCCCGACTGTACTCGAAGACCAGGCTTCACAGCAGGCTGACTTTCCTGAGCTAAACCGTGATACTATCGCGAAGGCTAGTGGCGATGGAGCTCACGACACCCACGGGAAGCCGCACGGGGAGCCAGCTGAGGAGGAGGAAGAAGAGGATATCGAGATTCCTCTCAAGCTGAAACCGTCCAATAACTTCGGTGCACCATTGGGTCAACTTCGAAAACAAGGGTTTTGAAATTTCTCTGTTGATCGATGTTGTTGACGTATACAACCTCGTTCGCAATTTACGTTCTGTGCACATAGGATTATCGTTTTTTTACTTATCTGTCCTTCCCGGCGCTTTTTTTGATACGGACAGCGGGGGCTGCTTGTTGGTTAGGTGTGGATACGCACTACGAAGATTTTGCATCGATTTCCAGATTCCCGATACCCATTGACAAAAATTTTTTAATACTCTGGTTTGCACAAAGGAAATTCTGGGTTGGCTTAGGTCACGGTGTTTGGAACTTGAAGGACGACGAAATATGCATTGAAAAGGGCGCAATGTTGGGTGGAATATCATCCCCATAATTATCTGTAAGGGGCAGCGTTTATCCGTTTGAATTTTTTTTCGTTTGGGCGATTGCTTTCCGAGAAGCATCTAGATACGGCGAGCTCGATTGATTGATTGGCATCTGGACGGAGAAAGAGAAAAATTGCGACAAGACGGGACTTTACACATTGCATTCTAGATATTTATACCTGGGCCATAGCCCTGCCTTCAGCGAGGGAATTGCATAGGAAAGGGACCTGTTTTATTGAAGTAATTCTTATCAGCGAGCGGAGGAATCTTTGGACCGTTACATTCGTGGACCGGGCAACTGGTCTCCCAAGTTCAATACAAATATCGATATCGATATTTTTCATGCCAATTTATCGTTTATTTCGATTACGGCTCTTGACGTTCTGAATGTCGCCATCATGTATCATTCTATTTTGATAGGCCAACGCGGGTTTGGGTCGAGAACCACGCAAATATATGTCAAAGGAAGAAGAGTACGAAGTCACATTGCTAATAATGATCAAGTTAACACAACACCATACTAGTATACTAATTCAAGAATTTCAAACTAGAAAACTGAATTCTATATGTTACCAGTATGTCTTGGTCGAACCGGCCGTCTATAATGATTAATAGTTGTATAAGTTAGCACCTAGTTTACCTTCATACTTTTGAGCCCTCATATCAGATCCAAAGTGTTCCTCCATTAGATTCGTTCATGTAGCATCCCAAAACGCCAAACATGCCTTTCCGGACCCTTCCCCGTTTTTTGAACTTCGCAATTTTTCACTCGCTTCCCCGTGATCATTTGTATCATATCGTAAGAAATAACGAGGGCGGTAGGAAGCTAGGGTAAGCCAGTTTAGCTCAGCTTCTTCCCCATGAAATCCGCCAGCTCGTCTAGTAACTCGACTGTCTCGGCCGGGCTCGCGATCCACGCGGTGGTGGACACGCTGCGGGCTTTGAAGTCGTTGCTGCCCGCGCTCAGGAACTGGTCCCCGACGTGTAACGTCTGCTCAGGCCTAATCCTGGCGCCTTCCCCATCACCCCCGACCCCGTTTCCACTCGCGCCATTGCCGTTCCCGTTCCCGAACCATTGCTGGCATACAGACACGCCCCAGCTTTTATCGCCGATATCCACGAACACGTCGCGGCCGCCGTTAAAGGCGCAGAAGGGCACGACTTTGTTGTCGAAGTCGCGACCGCCGACGCTGAGCTCGAGGATCTTTTGAACGACGAGGACGGTTTCTTCGAGGGACTCGCGGGGGATACGGACGGTGGGATCCCGGGGGATGATGCCGACGGCGCGGTCTTTGCGCATTAGGGTCGCGGGTAGGTGCATGTTCTTGATGCAATCGCGCAGCGCGGCCTCGGCGACGTCGAGGAGCGCTGAGATACCGGAGTCCGACCACGAGGCCATTTCCGCCGTCAGCCACCGCTCCCGCGGCACGGGGGAGAGGAGGTGTGGTGAGGTGGGGCTGAATTCGAAGAGGTAGTTTGCTTCGCCGCCCATGATGATGATGTTCTGCCGCTGCTGCGGCGTTAGGACTGTGGAGTTGGCGATCGCGTCCAGCAGCCCGTGGAGGCGCGCGTAGTACTGGTCCGCGGTGGTGTACCCGGCCGCCGTGACGATGCCAATCTTGACGTTCTTCCGCATAAGGTCGATCATGCGTGGTATGACCGGGCTCGTGGGCTCTAAGCTCTGCCCGTCATCATACAACGTCACGTCTCCATCGAAAGTGGCAAGACGCAGGCTCGTGTGGGTAGTCACAGCCATGAGCTGGGCCGTGTTGAGAATGAGGCGTACATCGTTGAAGGAGGGCGACACAAAACGCCGGGATGAGATATACCGCTTGCGGTCCTGGAACTTGAAGGCGGCCTCGAGTGGCAGCCGGGTGAAGAAGTTGCCTATAGTAGGCACCAGAAGCTTGAGCTTTGAGGGAACCCTGCTAGAGTCTAATTGGTGCATTACTGTGGGAAATTTGTCAGTGAGCGGTCGCATAAACTTGGTTCTGGGCGCGGGGAAGGAGAGGAGAAGGAGTGAGGAGACGGATGGTGTAAGATGAGGAGATGAGGAGGAGAAGCATACATTGATCATCGATCATCACTTCGATGTCCCTCATGATCTCGGCATACCGCCTGTGCGCCTCTTCTGACATTTGTGTGAGGTTGAAGCCATTCGTCTCGAAGACTCCCGTCGGTTGGGAATACAACACGAATGGAACAGCTAGCAATCCCTTAATCCATTCTATATATGAAATCGTTAGTTATTTGAATATCAATGAAATTTTGACTACGATTTATGAGATCGGAGATGCTATTCATTTGGTAAATAGCTGGGTAGGTACCTAGTATATATGGTAGATATCTAGGAACTCATTTCCAATAATGATCACACATTGTAGGATGAATTGGGCAGAAACGAATAAAAAACCAGATCTTACCTATGAATTGATCCCTTCTGTGCGTCTTCAACGCATCTATTATGTCCGTATTAGTGACTGGGCTCGTAGGGTAGCAAATAGGCCGGATATAGCCAATTGAACTCACATTCCACCCTATATCTTGAAGTCATCTTGTCCAAATTTTCAATAGCCTTCAAATATATGATATTCTTCAAGATAAAATAAGTTTAAAGAATAACTATGCAAGAAATATGAAGCGAAACGAAATATATAGTGTCAGTTAAGGGGTACATGTCATTGACCACGAGGTCACGAGGGCAATTGAGTTGAGGCCAGTTCCAGATAAGGTGTGGGGAATGGGGGCGTCGTTACCGCTAATAGTGGGCTGAATCCTGGCACATCCAATGCCCTGGGAAGGCTGGAATAGCGGGATAGCCAGTTGAGAAGTTACTACGCCACAGTAATACCGGCGCTAGGAACGCATCCGTTGTAGCGTCATTTTAGTGAATGATTAGCGCATAGTTTCGTGGCTTGGTATTAGAAACGTTAAAGGTCTCCTAAGGTTAACTACGGACTTCCCATATTCAACTTAACTTATCAACTTCAAGCTTATTATCTTGACTCACAATTTATCATTTATCATCGTCAAAAAGCAATTATAACCCGCTTATTTATTGATAATTGTTTGACTAAAAAGCATGAACATATTGTGTATAACTTTTCGCAAATGAAACATCAGACTAGGCACCATGTCTGTTTGGCTGATTTCTCTCGTCAGGACGCTGTCGGAATTGGCGTTGGGGCGAGAGTTTGAGTATCGCAAGCTGCGGTGAGAGTCATAAGCCGGGTAATACATCCCGCGGGACAAGCAGTTTGACACCCGTCAACATAAAGAGCCGTTTTGACTCCCGAACAGCCGCATGGGATAATCAACTCCTTCTCCTCCGTGCAACCAGGTACTGGGCAAAGCATCGGAGAACAATCGCTTGGCCTGGTTGTGTGCGTCACCGTCGGGCAAGCACCGAGAGTAGGGGTGGGAGAGTTTCCCGGCAGTGTAGTGATGCTGATGATGAACGATGTCGAAGTCGAAGAGCTCAACGAGCTTAAGCTCGACGTCCTTGTTGGGTGCGGCCAATAAGGTTCTGGCTCTGTAACGTCTGGGTCTGGCATGGGGCTAGCATTGGCGATACTGCATTGTTGTTAGCTTTGCGAGGCTCATCACCAAATTTGACGAGGGATATCAGGGTCGCTTACCTGGCTACGGCCGCAAGGAGCCCAACGATGAAGACCTTCATTTTGAATGTTTGATTCTTTCGCTTTTTCGACCAATTAGTTTCATACAACTTCATCTAATTTGCTGTGGTGTGAATGGATGCTCACCTGATTTTCGAAGATAAGTTTTTCTGATGAGGGACAAGCTAATGGTGGACAGGACTGATGATCAACATAAACTCAGTCGCGATGGAAACCACCCGTGGATTATATATACGCGTTGTTTACCTATCTATCACTATCTTCGACCTCACTCATCTTTAAATAGTGCTGGACCTGCATGATTGGAGACCTCACGACTGTCACCCGTTTAAGAAACCATGCTCCGCGTGGGCGACCATTGTTTTCTGGTCCATTCCATCCTCCCGGAGCGTGTCATGTCTTCCCAATGCACAAATGACTGCATATAATGAGACGATGGTTTCCGAGGTGCAGCTTCGGGGACCAGTTTTCACGGTACGGTTATATTAAAGTGTGGCTCGGGCTCTCACTCTGTGTGAAGGCTTAGTGCTGTTTTCAGAATAACCTTTCTTTATATTAAGTCTAGGCCACGGTCTTTACCCATGTTTCACCTTACAAGAGTGTTATCAAGCATGTGGACGGCCCTTCCAAAACCCGAAAGAAATCCAAGCTCAATGGCCAAGGTCTCTTCTTTTAAGTCCTTCGACATACATCATAAGTTCTCAACTTCATGGCCATACCTAAATCTTCGTTTCTTAGGTCAACAGACGTGGAGAAATGGGCTAGTATGAGGTCTTGATGGTATGATATGCTATCCTTCAACCCATCACAACACGAGCGACTCTGCCTACCGTCGTGAAGGGCCGAAAGAAGCCGCTATCCTGATCTCGAATCCTTCATCAACGAGCTTTTTCACGAGAAAAGTCACCTTCCTCTTCAAGGCTCTTCCGAAGAGTATATATTCTGGCCAAGAACTGCTGGATTTGACTGAAATCACAAGTTTGGGCGCATCGACGGCATCCGTTCCCTGACTTCCACGCGTTCTAGGCTGCGGGATACTATGATACGCATATTGCCATACGCGAGAGGTGTGACAACATATTTCAGCGAAGCCGAGGCTCACATTGAAAAAATCAGTATTGGAAGTGTCTGGATGGGATTTTCCCTCCTGATTGGCGATTGCTGCCCGAGTCAATGATGGCACCGCCCCACAAAAACTGACGAGGCCATTCAGCCTCTTTACGGGACAATATCCGATGGCACAAACTTCATATAAGTTCATCTCGACGACCCAAAATTCTCCAATTCGGGCTATCACATCGATTACTCCAATATATAATTGATGAAAACGAGCTCTTCGTAGCGAGAGCCTGCATGACCGATTCCACGGAGGCAGCGAGATAACGAGACGGACAAGGCCGCTTTTTGGTATTGGATACCTGTCATAGAGGATCAAGCCTGCGGCTCACGCGGATCATGAGAGTTTCCTCAGCTTCCTGCGAGTCGGGCGATCTTCTCGTGATTCCGTATCCTGGTTTCGTCCCAACTTCTCGAGCCACGTGCCCACGATCGTGCATGGTGAGTCCCGCCCATTTATCCAAGATTCTTCGCCTAAGCTACTAAGTTCAAAAACCAATTTCCTGGTACTGGTGAGGTTTGAGGATGATCAATTTGCAGATCGCTAAGAGAGGCTTTACAGCTCACTCAGGTGATTTCAATTGCTGAACACTGGGCAGGATTCTGATACCTACGCTAAAAGTGTAATGCTATTCTGTAATATCTAGATTTCGAATTTTCTATCTTTAAACCATTGAACTAGAGCACTACGTATTGTGAATCCTGGGACGACGATTTTTATGTATGCACCTATACGAACTGAACTAGGGGCATTCATTGTTGTTAGAATCTGAGTTAATCTGGAACATGAATTTTTTTTATACCGGGCAATTGGTATGAGTCAGGGTGATGAGAACACTATGCTCCGATCCATAAGATCAAAACTCATCGTAGCACGGTAAGATCCTAAAGGATAATACTATCATTATAGATTAGCAAATACTACGCAGTTTTTGTATGTACATAAAAACATCGACCGGTCACTCATGAAATCTGCAATTGTTCAACTTCGAGTGACGCGAGTACGTAAGCAGCGGATCCGAGCACACTATTGTAGTTGATGGGTTGTCCGACGTAATACTACAGCCAAAAAGTTAGCCTCCTAATCTCTAATTTGATGAAAATGCATCGGCCATATTCACTTACATCGTAACTGGCCGTCGAGTTTAAGCTGCAGACGGCGACGGTCCCATTGTATCCTAATGTGCCGTTCGCCTCCTTGACCAAGAACGTCTGGGTCAGGTACCCGTGGCCCCGAACGCCAACATGGGTCGCCTTAGCCGCCAACGTCTCATTCGCTACTCCCAGGTACCCCAACCGCGCGCCCTTCAGCAACGCGTAAGAGAACATGGCGCTCCCGCTCGACTCGATGTAATTCCCCTTCTTCCCCGGCTCATCCAGAACCTGCCACCAGCCCCCGGTCACCGGGTCCACGGCGTCGATGATCGCTCCGGCTAGCAACCGGTACTTGTCGAGGATCTTGCCGCGTACGACGCACGCGGATTTTGGTAACGCTTCGAGAGTTTCGACGAGGGATACGAAGTACCATCCCAGACTCCGGCCCCAGACGTGCGGGCTTGCGCCCGTTTGTGGGTCTGCCCATACTGCCGTCTTCGAGGCGTCGTAGCCGTGCGCTAGGAGCCCTGTTGTTGCGTTCCGCGTGTGCGTCCATAGCAGGTCGAGCTGGAAGTCCATATCATCTAGCGCGGCGGTCACGTTCGCGTCCTTACTACTGCCGTTACCGTTGTTTGAAGAGCTAACGGCGGCGATAGAGTATAGGGTGTAAAAGGGCGCGAGAGAATACATGCCGTCGAGGTAGCTCCACTGCGGGTACGTGAAGTACCAGAGCCCGCCCTCGGGGTTCCGGCGGTTCAAGTCGATGCTCTGCCGTAGCGCGTCAGCCGCGGAGCGGAAGGTCGACGTGCTGGCGTCGCTAGGCGCGTATAGAGCGAGTAGCGCGTTGCCGGTGGAGAGGCGGTCGAGCGGGTACGAGAGTGCGTCGTAGCTTGCGTTCAGCGTGAAGGGGGCCACGGATGCCGCGCTCCGGTGCACGTAGGCTTGCGCAGCGGAGCTTATGTTATCGCTCGGGTACTGCGAGGCGAGGGCGGTGAGCGCGCGTTGTGTGATGCCTGCTTGGAGGAGCTCTGAGGAACCGCCTTTGCCGGTCATGATGCCCTGGCTGCGCGACATGATGCTTGAGGCCATCCATGTCGAGTACTTTATCTCAGCTGCTGCTACATTGGCGAGGAGTGTCGAAATGACGGCAACTTCTGCGAAGCTTGATAATGTCGGTATCCTCATTTTCGCTCTTCTTTACTACGTAATATATCCTTAATCCTTTCCCCTCAAATTATGTGATCCGATCCAATCCTCGCAAATCGATTAGGATTTGTCTCGCACTAAACGACCACCGCAAGAACCTAAGGAACCTTCAACCGAGCGGGATTGCATGTGTCACGGAATGCTGGGAAAGTACGTGGCTGTAAGAAGTTTAAAGTCACAGATATGTAAAGGGGAAGGAAAGATGACGGTAAGTGTAAGACGTGTTGGTAGTTTGTTTTTCTCGGCCGGAAATTGGCCATGCAAGCTCACGCAGTTGACAACTTTACCAGCTTACCAGCTTACCGGATCGGCGGCAGCGAAGCTCTTTGGAAACAAGGATAGTGGACAAAGACTATCCCGTCTCGTTGCGCTCCGGAATCAGTCCCGAAATTCGCCTGTTGAGCCGACGAGTTTGCATCAAATCATGGAACCTTCTTTTTTTGGTGGTTTATGTGATACTCAAAAGCATATCGAAACGTTGAATAAGAAATGCTTCATGTTTACTTTGTTTAATTTTTTTTGGGAATTACGTCATTCTTATTCCCACCCGGGAATTTTGTTTGCTGTGCCTCTTGCAGGACTCAGGGGTGATTAATAATGTGTGGATATTACCTACACCCACTTGAAGTATAATCATCGCATTGGCTGTTTCGTACGAGAGAATCAATCACCATTTTCTTGAAAAAAAACCGATGCATTCTGATAGTTAGAATTGAAATCTACACACGAACTCTAGTGCCTCGGCTCGTCAGCTCAGAGAATATTTCAGCACTCTTCCCACCTCCTTTGTTCCGTTCTCCCGCTGCCAATCCCAATCTGCACAAATAGCCACTTGCTTTTTATTCTTATCCCACTAACGAACGGGCAACTATTATTCCGTCAAGTAAGACATGGAGGGGGGTTACTTTTCTAAAGGAGGGTGGTATTTCGAAGCTTTCCACGCAATCGAATACTTTTTTACCCCTCTTCATTTCTTCATCAAGATTCTTGGAAACAATCTTCACAGGTGGTTGGCGAGTCAGAGATGGGTCCATCACACGTGTGTTTTCTATTGTTTTATCTCAGCAGATCATTTGAGATACTGCGGTACGTAACGACGATAGGTTTGCCTCGCCACCCAACCACCAACGCTACCAATTCGCTTACTGCTGCATTTGAATACGGGAAAAAGTATAGGGAACCAAAAATGACGATTCTGGTAGGAGGTGGTTCAAGTACCTATCTCTAGATCATCCGGATCTCAGAAGGCGACGCCATGTTTCGGTATACAGCTCCATAGCGCAACGCCACAACGCCGTTATGAGAACTTGTCCTACCTATAGCAAGTCCGACCGTAACGGAGTTGCAGAGGGTTCGCAGTGAGTGATATACATTACTCAACTATATGTACTTATCATCGTACCAGCGGTAGTTACATTAGCGAACGCCTTGTCCTCATCCATGTCTCAGCCTTCGGTATCTCTATCAAGAATACCTCATTTTGTTATATCACAACTGTGAATAGAAGAGACACCTTCTCCATTTAAAGGTTAAAATGTTACCTTTCCTCGCGGGAATATGTGGTGTGCCAACGATAGCGTTACACTGGAGTTCAGCTCCCGCAAGCCCTGCCCTCCCTAACCTACGGATCCAAGCACACTGCATACCCGCCTTCACTGCTGCTGACAGCCGACCCGCGCCGATCGTGTGTTGATTAAGTAACAGACATGGTGTCTCGGTCTATCAAGCTGACATGTCGCCCGAGCGTTCTTACACTTGTGTATTTTATCTTCCAAATCCCACGACCATCTGAAGACCCAGGCAATCATGTGTCTTGTGGTAGAGATCATGCCATTCGCTAGCTCAGCGGAAATGCCTATTTACGAATTACGGATTGTATGGTTACAGTTTGGGAGAGCTGATGCTCGCCGGAATATGTATCGCAGAATAGCAGTGACTAAGTAGGACCTGTAATACTCCACGTCCGCCTCTTCTCTCCCGGTAGGTTTCATTCAACATCCATATGGACTCCAGTCATACTAGAATTTCATCCGGACTTGGATAAGTTGCTGGGCGTCCCCCACGTCCCCCTTCTGTTCTTGTTCTCATACGCTGATGCTGTTCCACGCCAACGATGTGCTTGAAGCTTAGCTCAATAGATTGAATAAGCGCTTGATTCTCATTAAGGACAAATCGGAAATATGGGTCACCGAGAAGACCTCATCGCGGCTATGGTGGTTTTTCTGATAGTTGATAGCGCCGCCATAGCTGCCCGCCTCTATGTTCGAACGAAGATGCTTACACGCGGATTTGGACTAGACGATGTCGTACTCATTATTACATTTGTAACATCACCTTTTCGATAAACGTGCGAGGATATGTAGCTGACGTGACTTCTAGATTGGATTCATTATATCCTGTGCTATGGGCTTCACCTCTATGCGATACGGTTATGCTGCGATAGACCAACAACCATACTACGATAAAACCAAAGCAACACAGGCAAGTAACCCTCCTAGCTTTCCTATAACGGCTGCGGGACTGATAAAGTGCGATCAACTTTCAGTTCTTATTCGCCAATCAGCTGGCACTATACATCAGTGCTGGTCTAGTAAAGCTAGCTGTGGCATTGGTCCTCTACCGCCTAGCATCAACTAAACAGCTGCGCTGGGTGTTGATAGGGTCTATGGTCATCGTAACTATATGGACAATAGTAATGACGATATTTGCATCATGGCCTTGCGCTCAGAGCGGCTCTAGTAACTGGGCTGGGAGCAAGGCATGTACGCAAGTTGGTTATTTCCGTACAATCACCAACATCATGATCGACTACTTCTATGCGCTGTTACCGATATATATACTCAGAAAGGTTCGCATGAGCACAAGACTGAAAATATCTGTAATATTGCTGCTGGGTTTAGGGGCGTTGTGCGTTTCAATCCTCCCCCTTTACTTCCCTCTTTTCACCTTAGCTAATTAGTTGGTATTCTATTCCTTATAGCGCAAGTTCCGCCACGATCGTCAAACTAGTCATTATAATCAGGCTATCAACAGCGAAGGGTGAAGAAGCCCAAGCTTTACACTACGATCTCCTCCTCTGGGCTGATATCGAGTTGGGGCTAGCCACCTTTGCGGCGTCCGCGGCAGCCTTGCGACCATTACTAAAACATATACCAGACCTATGGAGTAAGACTAGGACATCAGATACTCATGGTACGGGCGAAGCTGCCGGCCCATATCGCTCGCTCGGCGCTACTAATGAGATGCGCCCGATGAGTAAGCGTGGGGGTAGAATAGCCTGCCAGGACGCGGAAGAGGAGATATATGTGGTATAACTTAAACAATATAGGATTTCTTCATGTTATAAGACTGTTTTCTTAATATGACATGTAAAACTAGGATCTTTACTTAGGTCCACATTCCCCAAGTTCTCAGTCGACACCTAAAGATGATGAGAAATCTGGTAGGTTAAAATAGGTATGTTACAGTTATCGGCATAGTTATATATGCGGAGACGATCGTTTACGCCCATGTATACCTTACGGTCGAACTTATATGAGAACCTCAAGAGTCGGGCATGTTCGACGTTCGTTGAAGATTTAATTTTCTGTAGGAGTTCCTACTGCCGTCAAGATCCAGAATATCCATTAGACTCTAAGCTCTTAAATATAGCATATCTACTAGGTACTAGGTTTCTCTGTGATAACATATCATACCGATATCTAAGTCCACAAGCTGTAAGGTCCCCGCCAGTATTAGATGATCCAGAGCGGTCCTAATACATACCTCCTAGCATGCTAGGGCTACGGAACGCGGGAACTCATAGCCGCAGAGTAGTTACCACTCTATCGGACGCAACCACCTACCAACGGGATCGATTCCGTGTTCTAGCTTCTTAATTTTCTATCATAGGCACGCCTTATTATGTAAGTATGTTACGCGCATCACTTATTCCCTTACCTTAGCGCATTACCATCAGCCATAACAGAATAATTGCTGGTGGCTTAGGGCTCGATGGCGGGTCTCCGGAATGTGTCCGCGTTGTATTAGATGATATATACAGGCATGGACCCTGCTATATCCATCACGCCGGAATCAAACATAAAGAAAAGTCTTATAATCACTATAAACAAACCAAAGTCCGGTTCCATAGCTGTGGTACGAGACCTGCACGATTGAATCACCGAGACTAACCAACAATCCTATATCGGCCAATGCGTGGAGCATATACTTACTTCTATCGGCAGAATGAGCTTCGATGGAGCTCTGTATCACCTCGGCAGGGACCCATGCCCGGTCTTTAAGGCTGCACTGGTATATCAGACAGAATGCAAAGTTCTTCAAGGCCCCATCATTAATAACTAGGATCACATAAATACAGCGAAAAACAATTTCCTAATATCTGGGGATATGTCATATTTTTCCCGCTTTGACGAGTTGGGTCCATTGGCTTCTACCTTCGATGTACGATGAGGCCCAGTATAGAAAGAAAGTTTTCATGGATACCTCTGGTTACCGCGTTATGAAGGGATGAAGATATCGATCCATATAGAGTATACTAAGTAGATCCATGCTTGAGAGCTCGTTGAGCTTGCGGGGCTTTTGAATGTTGGTTGGTATATATCATCTTAGATCCTCCTCCCGGGCGCACAGGGTGAACAGGCTTTCATATGTTACGCCCAACATTGAGGAGGAAATACGGCACCATGAGAAACCCCGGCATCTCAATGCCGCAAGGGATTGGTGTACGTATTGAGGTAGCTGCTGTAGTTCTTGGAGTCGCAGCTATGATAGTCGTCTCCTTACGACTCTGGGTGAGACTCGGAAACGGCGCGATCGGTAGAGATGATTACCTCATGGTAATAGCACTTGTAAGTCTTCAATTATTTTATCATTAGAGTATCTGGATATCTAGATTGAATTCGGTAATTGCAACTAATATAAGGAATTCGTTCTCTTATAGGCTTTGTTCATCACCTGCTGCGTCCTTGGGCACGTCGCCTGTCTGTCGGGTCTCGGCGCCAACGACGATATCATCATGAGATATGACTCCACAATGCTTACGTACGAGAACGGATTGAAATGTATGTTTTAATTTTAAATATCATGAAACAGAAGAAGGATTATAGACTTACTTATATTTTGCCTGTGTTCAGATTTTTTCTTGTTCCAATGTTTTTATATGGTACGTTTGTTTAGTCCTCCACGACAGAATAATTACATTCGTAGCTAATATCACGCTGGGTAGTTTTGTGTCCCGTTAATCAAGGCTAGCGTCTGTACTGCACTGCTCCGTATAACGAGACAGAAGCGCTTCGTCGTACCTATATGGGGCATCATGTTCCTCAGTTTCTTCACCGGGATATTTGGATTTACGGCTGTAATGGGAGCATGCAAACCAATCGCGGCGAATTGGAACTTGAACTATGCGGATTGCGATGGGACCGCCCGCGTTGGCGCGATGTCCATTACGGTCGCAGTCAGCTCCATTTTGACCGACTGGTTATGCGCAATCCTTCCCGCGATTATGCTGTGGAATCTGAATATGAAGCTTAAAGTCAAGATATGGCTTATTTTTGTCTTAGCCCTTGGTTCTTTGTATGTTCCCTCCTCTACCCCTAACCCCTTTTCGAGAATCATTGCTCTCTACAGAACAAAATAGACTTGACAACTGACCTATACAACTATACAGGGCTAGCATTTCCACGTGTGTTCGACTACCTTATATACACATTTACAAGCACATTTATGTCCAGCCTGACAATGGCCTTCGTGAGTGAATCCCCACTAACCCATTACACCCACCTGCAACCGTTCTTGATAATTAACATAACTATAGAAAAGGGCGGGAGTCTGGTTATTTGGTCTGTCGTCGAATGCGGCATCGGCGTTATCGCGGGTTCTCTCCCTCCCCTACAGCCGCTACTTCGAAAAATGACGATAGGAACTGAAACCTCCCGGCGCATGAAGCTTACATACTTCAACAATCGGCACGATCACCAGCCAGATGCTAGTCCCTCTATAAGCCGCTGCAACTATCAGCAGTTCCCTCCCGCCACCCCTCCTCCTGCTGTCCTTCCTCCACCTTCCCGACCGATCCAATTGCAGAATATGAGTCCATCTTCTCGCGGTAATACCCTAGTGACAACTTGCCGGGCAGACCTTTGCCCCTGGGCGAATAATAATAGCAAGTGCGACGAAACGTCAAGCCGGAGGCTAGTTATTATCAAGAACACGAGGATAGATATCGAATATAACCCTGCGCGGCCAAAGTCTGCAGTAATCGCACCAGAGATTGTATAATTGTATCATATGCGGAAAGAGGTCAGGTATCGTGTAATATTGAGCGTAACAGAGGGGTCAAGACCGCTGTAGACGTGTTTGAGATATCCGCGAGGACAGGTTCCGTTCTTTTTTTTTGATTGCCTGCCTCGCATGAAGAGCTTTTCGCTCTAGCTGGTTACTTGATTGAAATGTATATATAGAAACTATTATATAGATATACCAAAATAATATAATGTTTACTAAAGCTAGAACTTGTTAACATCACCAATTTAGTCATACGACTCATACCTTTTACTGACGATCTTCTCACCCGCCGTCAAGAGTCTAGCCAATCAGAACACGCAACACATTCTCAATCAGGAAGTAAAAGTCTTGGCGCTCGTGAGAGGCGTTGTCGTCGTCCAATAGTTTAAGAGATAGAAAGCATCCGACGGAATCCGATGGGAGAATTCCTTCAAAAGTCCGTCTACGGGATACCGAGCGGGAAGAAACCCGCCAGGTGAACCTATTATTCAGCAATATAGTTCATAAATAGAATGGAGACTTGGCCTAGCCTGGATAGACTCAGCTTATGTGCATTATGTCAAATACTCGATCCAGTATAGAATGAGTCTGTGTTAGTAAGACAGAGATTAATACGCCTAACGCCGAAGACGACTGGCGGAGTATAGCAATTTGACAATATTCACAAGTCAAGCCAACATAGGTACCTTATTTAAGCCCCTGATCTCGAAACTCCCTGTGCTCGTGTCTGCAATAATTTCCCACCACTTAGCTATCGCCTACCGACGTCATTCTATCTATCCGAGACACCATGTGCGCCCCCACGCAAGCCACGATGCAAGCCCTCACCCTCCACCCGAAATCACTTTCGATCCAAGTGGAGCAGCTCTCCATACCCGTTCCGGGTCGAGACGAATTGCTCATCCGCGTCGCCGCCGTGGCTCTCAATCCCGTAGACTGGATGTTCGCCGCACACCCGATCGCGACGCAAGAGCGGCGTGTCCTCGGGACCGACTTCGCCGGAACAGTCGTTGACCGGGGTAGCGCGACCGAAGCGCAAGGAATCCCGATCGGGACGCGCGTGGCGGGTTTTCTGCAGGGAGGTAAGTCCAGCCAGCCCCCCAACTCGAAAAAGCCAATCTTTGCATAAAGCACGAGGCTAAGACATAGAAAAATCAAGCGTGCTCAACTAACGAACGCCCCGGCGCCTTCGCCGAGTACGTGACTATCCCATGGGACCTGGTCTGGCACGTCCCCTCGCACCTAAGCCTCGAGCAAGCCGCCTCGATAAGCATGTGCGGGCTCACCGCCGCACAAGCAGTTTTCGGGCGGTTAGGGTTACCGTGCCCGTTCAGCACCTCACTCCCACCCACATCTCCTATCCCCTCTTCCGCAGAACCCCTTAACATCCTAGTCTACGGCTCCAGCACCTCCCTCGGCCTCTACACCGCGCAACTCTTGCACCTCTTCTCACAAGCCTCCTCCCTCCCAATCCGCCTCATCGGCGCCGCCAGCCCCTCCAAGCATTCCCCCCTACAGCAAAAACCGTACTCCTACACCGCACTCGTAGACTACCGTTCCCATACCTGGGTCTCCGACGTTCTTTCCCTGACAAACGGGCGGGGAGTCGATTACGCCGTAGACTGTATATCAGAAGGATCGACCGTAGTGCAAGTAGAACGCACGTTCGGGCCTCGCGGCAGGAAGTTGGCGGTGATCCGGGCGCCTGCGAATAGTGGGTACGATACGAGCGCGATGCGGGTGAAGCCCGCGTACGGGGCGGTGTGGGAGGGGTTGGGTGTTGAGGTTGGGTTTTTGAATGGTGTGGTGATATCTCCGATATAGTCTGTACCATTTGCATTTGCTAACTAGGATGTTTCTAGGTTTGACGATACCAGCGAATCCGCAAGCTAGGAAGTTCGCGGTTGATTTTTACAAATTCCTGAGCTCAGGGGCTGAGCGTGGGGAGAGCATGCTTGAGCCGAATCTTGTGCGGATTATGCCTGGTGGTCTTAGTAGGATAGCTTCGGATGGGTTTGCGCTTCTTGGTTCTATACGAGTTAGTGAACGGGAGGCTAGTGATCGGAGCGAAGACTATATGCGGCCGATTAGTATGGAAAAACTGGTTTATCCTCTAACATCGTAGGATATTATGGGATTGGGTCTTTAGGGTGAATGAGATGCGTGTGATTTGGCGTGGTGCCGGCGGGCTGAGGGCCTCGGTTTTCTAGATATATTAGTCAATTGCACTCGATGTTAGCAGAAGGGAATATGGCTTGGTAGCGAAGAGAAGCCCGAGAGTGTTCACCGAAGATACTAAGTCGTTAAATAACTAGTTGGCAGTATCATAGCTACCAAACAGCGGGGTTGCTAAAAGTCACGGCAAAATACGAAAGCAGTTGGTTCTGTACAATTTTTTATTGATGGCAATGTGTTTTTCGCATCGTTTCCGCGCATTGATGGTATTGGCAAAGTGGTCGGCTTTGGCCACTTTATCCAATGATTAAGTACCTACTCATCTATTTCCTTTTTACGCGACGATCTCTTCAACACAGAAGATGCCATATTTCTGAAAGAGAAAAAAATATTAGCACAATCAAAACCGATTATAGAAAGATGCTTTTACTTACCTCCTTAAGCTCCTTAATCAGCGGTCCGTTGATCTTGCTGTTCATGGGAGCGAGGACACCCTTCTCGGAGAGGGTTCCATCAAGAACTTGCTGGACGGCAACCGCGCAGGGGACACCGACTAGATACGGTTAGTGGAAGTTGGTCAATATATCAATTCAAACACTTACCAAGCTTGGCCATCGCGGAGTAGCCGCCTGGTTCTGTACTACCGTACTCGCATAGAGTGCTGAGTCTGGTCTGCTTGGTACCATCCTTCAACTCAACCTCGAACTTATGTTGAAGCCTTTACAGCGTTAGTAAATATCCAGTTACCTGACTCTCCAGTTATATTAGATTTAGGGATGCTTCACTTACATCACGAGATCTCGTTCTCCCTCGCCGAATTGCATCTTTTGCTCGAGGGTGGCGCAAAGAGTATCTAACGGGTTCGCTCGGGGGATGATCTTCTCATCCGAGAAGAGGCCAATCCACTTGAGGCCGGCCAAGATGCGCTGCTTCTCGCCATCGTCCTTGAAGCTAGCCTTAGCGGTAATGGTGGAGACGAGGTCCTTTTCATCCGAAGAGGGAGCACCGGTGACCTTCTGCGTGGCTTCCTTCCAAGGGATAGCTTCCTTGAGATAGCTTTGCTCTTCGTCACTGAGGAAGCCAATATCGACAAGGACCTTGACGAATTCCGGGAAGCCAGCGTATCGCAGAGTACCTCTAAGATGGATGTTAATAACATATTTCTTAATCACAGAATGTGGAATTTAGGGGTTGTACCTGATGATAGTTTGCGCTTCGGGGATGTTGTAACGGGTCTTGTAGGGAGTAGAATCTCTGTTGGGGTACGCAACAAAAGCGAATCCTTCAGTTCATATAAGCTAATGCTTCTGACTACATCATTTGTGGGGCTTCTTACCTGGGTAGATGTAGTAGGGCTTGGCAGTGGCCATTAGGTCTGAAAATAACATAGGTTAGCATTAACCATTATAAAAAACGCGAAATATCTCAAAATATGAGATATGTCGACCCTGAGTCACTTACCAGGGCCTGCGACGTTGACGACCTGGCCACCTTGGTAGAAGCTTGCAGCATTTCTCAATGCCAATAAGACTCCGCGGGGCGACCAGGAGAACTTGTAGCCCAGGGGGTTTCCAGAGCTCTCGGGGGCCGGTAGACCTCCACAGTAGGAAAGGAAGGATAGGATCTTTCCTCCCTCCTTGTGGACCTCCTCAATGGTCTTGACGGCGTCTAAAAAAGGTTAATGCGATACAATTTATTCATAGATTGCGAATATTCTTACACAAATGGTCAATGCCAGGGTCTAAAAGATGATTAGCCAATCTATGGTCCATAAAGAGGGTATTTGAGAAAAGAGCGTACCCAAGCCGATCTCGTTCATGACAGTGATTCCGGCATCCTTGCACTGCTGGTCCAGCTCCATCATAGCGGGGGAGACGTAGCTAGTAGTGACGACATTCTTCTTCTTGCGAATGGCAGACTTGATGACGGTGGCGTGGAAAGTGTAAGGAATGAGAGAAATGACTACGTCGACCTGGCCGACCTGCTCATCGAGGGCGTTGCTGTCATTCACATCTAAGGAGATAGCACGGGTGTTCTTGATATCACAGCTTAGCTTCTTGGCACTCTCAAGAGTTCTGCAAGCGACGATAACTTCGACACCAGAATCTGCGAGGATCTGGATGGTTGGCTTGGTAACGAAGCCGGCTATGAAGTTTGTTAGAATGGTGTAGAGACCAATTACATCACATGTAATGCTTCTTACCTCCCAAAAGGAGAGCTTTCCTGTGAATCGTTAGCATCAATTATTTACATTGGGGTAAAATTTTGTTGGAGGGGTAATTACTTAGTCGGAGCCATCTCTGCCAGTAATTCTGAAGAAGTTGATTCAATTGGCTCAGAATAAACCTTTTCTGTATTGAGATTGATATATTTGAAAATGAATCCAAATATGTCCTCAATCACAGTATCGTTTACAAACTTGCTGAAGCTCGTCTTGTATTGTAAAGTTGTGAAAAAGATGTCCTTCTTGCCCCACGTAAAAGTGACTCCTGGCCGCTCCGATTGCGGGGTTGCGCACAGTCCGAATTTTACCCTTCACTATTATTCGCTATTCTGCTATCGATCGTACCTGATAACCTTAATTTTTCTCCTTTTTTTCATCCCGTCGAATTGAATCCTCTCAATTTCGAATGGTAAGTAGCTCGAGTACCTATGCATGATCTACAGTCTGTGAGGTTGCCGTTTTACGAAGCTGAGCAGTTTTAAAACCGGGTCATCTCAGCTATCAACCCAAGAAGACCTGAGTGATGTCATCTTAAAACAGATCACGATTCCAGCAAGAATCCAGCAAACGAGAGAGAAAACTCCACAGAACTGCTACTACCAGTAGATAATAGGGGGTTTGAAGCTACCTGAGCACTGTGGGATTCTCGGACTGTTGCACGAGATTGCCTTTACGATAACTTAGCGTGCTAAGCTCCTAATTGAGAAAAGGGGCTTACCTTGTACAACATCGACCTACTCAGCTACTAACTCCTGGAAATTCAATGAACATCAATTACCCCATATATGAATATTCGCAGATATCTGGTCTATTTGAACGAATGAAATTCGTCAGCGAGACAAGCGGTATGATTTTTAAAGGTCGTCGCAAGGGTTATGACGAAGATCTTGGGTCGTGATCGGATCAAGATCGCCAAGACGGGTACCGGTCGAGAGGGGCTACTGAGCGTTGCCGGGGAGACACGAGGCAGGGAACAAAACAGGTAATTGAATATTATCGAAACCAAGTTACGCACGCCGTCATCATCGAAAACAATCAATTATATTAGCTGTTATAAACACTGTTTAAAAAAATCGTTTTCTGTCATTTTAAGTGTACATAATTTTTTTTGGACATTTACAATTACCTCTATCTATTTTATATATACGTTCATATCTTCCAATTTTGAAAATTTCGAAGGATTATGTTGTTGACATCCTCGCAAGTTTCGGTCCTGATCTCTTCAGGAATTGGTATGGGCGATCCCCTCCATTCTCAGAAATCTACATACCAGATAACATCAACCGCAAAACTAACCAATTTACCCGTTATCAAGTTGTCTTATGTACAGCTGCTTTGTTTTTTAGCGGATATACGATTCAGCAACGAACACTCCGTGATCTCCGGTCAGCCATCAAAGTCAACAGGGAACCTCGACCGAGTCCGAAGATCTACTTACCCGATCGCTTTAAGAAGTCCACAACGGAACTAGAAGATGGGACAGTGGTAGACTTGGATGACCCCCGACTGGGACGACGCCGCAGGAGAAATAATGTCCAAGAGGATGATATTATTATCGTGAGACCAACATTCCCGGATGAGAAGCCAGAGCCGCAACAACCGGTTCAAGCGGAACAGAACGATGCCGACGAATCCCGTGTGGGAACGCAAAATAACGAAGAGGAAGGCGCAAAGAAACAGGAGAAACCGATTAGTCGGGCCGAGAGGAGACGGCAAATTAAGGAGGAAATTCGACGGTTATCGGAAGGTACAGAACGGGTTTACTACCAGAGACGACTATATTAGATTTTTCTGCATCGACATTATCTGGTATAGGGGTCTTTTGAGATAGGTTAGAATGGGAAATATATGGGCACGGTCTTGCATTTTGGGTACGACACATAATGACAACGGTTAACGGTCGTGGAATGTGTACGATTATTTCATGGGTCAACGGTCAAGGTGGTTACTAGGCTAAATTGACGGTTAGGTCGGGTGGTTTTGTCTTTCAAGCACATCTATAACTGCGAAATGAAACAACATTGAATTGATCTAAAGTGTTATATTGAGAGCTTGATGTGATCTTATAGGCCTCCCCTGAAGTTGCATAACTCACCTAAGATTTGGGAACTAAAGAGTTGTCGTCCGTCCAGGAACGAAAACAACTAGGCCCTCATTAACTTATTTATGTGCGGTCTGAGTTGTGCATTTTTGAGGCTATCGACCAATTGTAAATTCCGTAAACTCTGAATGGTGTATTCGGTCTGAAATGATGTAGCGCTTCCTGATTTATTCATAGAAAAGGTACTTTTATGACTTATTTCACCAATGACAGAAGTCTGTACCATTTCTACCGTTGCAAAATGAGGTATCATTGTATTGTTGACAGTGTAAATAAGACGGAGTACGGAGTTGCTGTATCTACCCGGTACGAGCCCCCTATCCCTCAATCCCACCCCGCCGTGCCGATAATGCACACTGCTGTAGAACCAGAGTTCTTGGTGTGGCTTGAGTGGCGCCCTTCCCCTCTCCCCTCTCCGGAGGCTTTCTTCTCAGGCTCTTTTCTCATTAACAGAAAAATCGAAAATCATTCGGAATATTGGGCATAAACTTCATAAACTAAAACCAAAACCTTGCCTCCTATTTTCCGTTCCATTATCCTAGCACTTTTGAAATGTTCTTTATAACTTACGGAAGCTGCTCATCACCTACTGTCTGTTTGGAGTCTTCGGTGTACCAGGCGGTGCAGACCCCGGCCCCGAAGTAGCGGAACGCGGATATTCGACAGAATGCATAGCTTTTAGCTGGTCATGGTAATCGCGATTTACATCGACTGACTCCAGCGTCACAAACGTAGTCGTATCTGTCATGGGTGCCGAGCGTTGCTCAGAGGCGATGGTCGACCGGTAGGCTCTGCGGATGAAGGTGCGGAGGCCTGAAATCGTACCGCTGCCCTTGGGTGCCTGCGGGAGTTGGCCACCGTGTTCCTTCATGTGGGAGAGCTCTACCGTGCTCTCGCTTCCGAGATTCCGGTCCCGTGATCCATGTGATCTAGAGTAGATCTTGATGGTGTTCCAGGTGGCCAGCACGCTGCTCACCAAGGCTTTGAGAGGCAGAACCATAGCAGGCATGCAGGCACAAATAAGGCCGACATTAGACTCGATTATACTATTTGCAAAAAGTGTATAAGCCCTCCGTCCTACAGGCCTAGGTAGGAAATGTAAAAGATGTGTCTTACCCGAGTGCATATACTACAGCCCAAGTACCGTCTGCTTCGTTCCATAGGTAGCGTGTGGCTAATCCCGCAGCGGAGCAGCCGATAGCACTAAATGCACAATTAGTACCTTGGAGATCTACACAGGAGTATGGTAGACTCATGAGAAGCAATAGCTTACATCAGACCAGTTAGAAATACAGCCAAAACACCAGCCTTCCGTTTTGGTTTAAGAGTGAGACGAGAGACGAGCCATAGGGGTATGGCCATGATATACACGTCAGATATCAGGCCGAATATTCCCGTCACCTTCGACATAGTGTGTTGCGAGGGTGAACAATCGCCAACGAACGTAGTGGATTGCCAAGTCTGGTCAGCGCGAGGAACGCATTTGTCTAAGATGACGATTGCGAACGCGATGTATAGACCAGTGACGGCAGCCACGCCTGACCAGATCATATAAAGCGCCCAGCGAACCGGGTTAAATAGGCGGAGGTAAAGGCTTAGCAGGGTAAGCTTGAAGAACATGGCGCCCAGTGAGTATAGCACCAGTCCGACAGTCGTCAACTGGTTTGAAATGTTAGTGGTAGGGGATAAGTTGGGAGGATGGCGAGAATCATACCTTGAGATACTCATTGCTAATGTCGCTAAGAGGGACATCCCACAAGTGTCTTCCCAAGGGGTGATTGACGACTATCGTGGTGTTATTAAAGTTATCTGATTAATATCATGTGAATCTCCAACTTACGCTTTAGTACAGTAGCGCAGTAAGAGATGATGGAAGCCTAATACCTTGATTAGCACACACGATATGGCACAGTTAATCAAGGATATGGAACATACTGCGCTAAGCACGGAGAGGACTAAGGAACATGTCACGTCAGCAAGAGCATTTTGAGCACTGCAAAGATATTGAGGGATATAGGGGTTATGCGTACTATCATCTGCACCAACCTTCCTCACTAGCCTGAAACGAGCGTATAATCGAATAACGACAAAGACAAACATCAAAGGCACAAATAAGTATACTGATACCCGATATACCGTATCCAGCGATGGAGGGTTTACGAAGTTAGGCGTCACACCGGCGGGCGGCTGCGCGGCCGGAATCTGAGAGAGATCCACGGAGGAGTTCAAGGACGTGTCTAAGCGCGGTAGTAAAGTGCGACCAACTCTAGTGACGGCCATGATGGCGCAAGTTTTAATAAGGAGCAGTATAAACCAAACTTCAGATGTGTATACAAACTCTCTCTCAGGATATCGAGATATCGCTTGAGCACGAAGGGAAGATAAACAGTCCAAGCAAAGAAAGAGACGTAAGATGAGATAAAGGGATCAAACGAGAAGCATATATCTTTTGAACATCTTCAGCTTGAGCCTTGAGTCCCTAATTGAGGTAGTGGGCGAGCACTGCCTAGGATCGTTGGATCGCCGGCACAAACCTCCACACTGTTGGCTTCATGGGTTTTCTTTAGACCTCATGGAGGGATTAAGTCCAATTTACCTCTAAATAACCTCGATGCCACCCCATCATTACGAAGGTCCCGCGGGTTTTCCCGTCATGATCCTTCGCGGGAGAGGTTTCGAGGAATGGCTCCTAATTAACACGCAGCTGACAGTCTCGATCTTGGCTCCAATGGGGGCGCTTTAGTAATGAAATTGTATGAAAAGAGTCCAGATACCCGAATAAGTGGTTCTAGGAATCCTTTTTTAGACCAACAGTTTCATACAGCTTTTCAGCCTTGTGGTGTGGTATAATCTGACAGGCAACACTCTTCGTTACTAATCTATAGGACCACTAGGCGGATAAACAAGGGTTTTAAGGCATAGGCATGCAGTTAGGATCCATATGGATAGATATACATCCCCAACAGTAAACGCCTCGTTTTTCGGACGTCGTGGAGCGTTGCCATCCAAGATGTTACAGTACATTGGAAAGATTATAGAAAGTTACTTGCATAACATGGTTGGCAGGTTCTAGACCCCAAAGTTTTCGCAAGCAAATCTGACCACCTTATCAAGGCGATATCGTCATTCTTCCGTTTTTCGAGGTGAGGTCACTACTGCGCCTCAAAAAGGCCTCTCTTTGCGAGGAGGGTGTATTTCTACGCCTCTCAGCTGCATCGAGTGTCCGTCCCAACCGATTTCGTCCTACCGTTACCCGCCTCCTGAATGCCGCCTTTACACAAGGTGATGACAAAGGAATTACCCGTCCGGCGTTACGCTGCGCATATCTCTATCCGCGCAAGGATGATTTGCGCGGAACTGGACACCATCTCTGGACACCATCTCCTTGATTATATCGAATAGGTAATGTCCATGATATACGTGGATAGCGTGCGAACCTTGGAAATGACGAGAGTTGGGGGCGTTAGTTCTTAGGGATTCAGCTTGGAATAATTTAGGAGGGGAAAGTCTCGGACGAGATCACATGACATTCATTATGTAATCGCATAAAAAAGTCCATATTACATCATTACAGGGGCTGCACGTGGTTCTAATCTCCGAACTTCTACATAATTCCGATCTTGTAGTGATTATTATCAGATATGTCGATAATCCATATGAAGATATGTCCTACTGTTAAGCAGTAGGATATTTCTAAGAATCTAATAGTATAGACGGCATAGGCACCTATATACCAGCAGTCTACCTTTTCTTCACCGCCTTGTACTATATTCACTCCCGATTTACGCGACAATTTTCACCTTCATCATCATGTCGTCAACCGGCTTCGAGGTAACCTGCATCTTCTTTGTGTTTGTTAGCCCGGAACACTTGCAAAGCTTCGCGGAGAAGAACTCACCATGTACATTTCCTCCGCTACCTTGTATTGCCCGTGTTTGCCAATCTCAGGCTGTCCGGTAGCTTCATTGAGCGACGCTGCCCCAATACCAATCTTGGTAAAATCATAACGTCTCACTGTCAATGCAACTAGTACGCGTGCCTCGATCATCGCAAGTTCTTGACCGATACAGCCTCGAGGACCCCTCTCGAATGCTCTCCATGCCCCAGCTGGAATCTTGTCTGTAACGTCTTGATCAAGCCAGCGTTCCGGGATGAACACGTCGGCTGTATCGCCGAAAATAGCCGGGTCACGCTGGATAATGGAGTGGATGGGATATATCATCAATCCGTCCAAATTTATTTCGTTCGATCCACCATTAGGCAAAGATGGAGAGGCTGGCAGTGCGACTGTTAGCCCGTCCCCCGGCTTCGTCGTGCGTGCCGTTCCGCCAGGAGGCCACAGTCGGAGAACTTCTCTGATAACAGCGGTGGTGTAGGTCATACGATGCACAAGTTCTTCTCCTCCGGGTCCCGTAAGGCGTTCGCGTACATATTCTGGGTTCGGGTCTGGGCCAAAAAGTTCGTCCATCTCGGCACGGACGGCTTTCAGTGCATGAGGAGTGCGTGATAGTTCGTAGAACGTCCATGCCAGCATGGTGCTCGTGGTGTCATGACCAGCAAATAAGAAGGTACTGAGCTGGTCGCACGTGACGTCAATCGTCTTAGAGTTCAGGTCTTCGACGCCCTGAAGACTCATTGAAAGGATACTGCGAGACTTGGAAGCCTGGCTAAGCTCTGCGTACCGCTCGCGAACGATATATTTGAGGGTGTTTCTGGCTCGCTTCGCGAGACAATGGCGCTTCCATTCTACAAAGGGCGTACACCACCAAGGTAGAGTTACCTGCTCGTCCGCATAAGTCTTGATGAGCTCGTGGAAAACACGCATAAAATCTGTCGGATTATCACTTTGGGCGCCCTACTGATAGTTAATTTCGATTGTTTAGGTAGGCTAACTACGTTGAAAATAAACCACTGACCATATCAATATCCAGAACCACACGTCCAATGACATCGAAGGTCAGATTCGTTGCAAGCTCTTGAAGCGAAAATTCTTTTCCGGAGCGTGACAAATCATCAAGATGGTGGAGGAAGAGGAAAGACTTGTCGATGATAGAAGGGAGTAGGCTCAAAAGATGTTGAGGAGCAAAGCCAGGGTTGAAGCGTTTGCGAAGCGCTTTCCAGCTCTCACCCTAGAAAATTTACATGTAAGTATTAATGGCCATTAACCCAGAGCTTCTCAAAAGCAAGGGTAAGTTGATGATAAAGAGACCATCTCACCTGAGTAGCCGCTATCGAGGTAGGCCCAGTCAGGTGCTCTAGATGGTTCCAAGTCTCCGGTGCCTTAGGAGGACTATACGGAAAGCGACTTGAAGCCTTCACGAGTTGTTCGGCTACCTCATAGCTCCCTATTACAACCAGGGGTGGGCTAATAGGACGAAGATCTATGAGCATTACTGGTGGACGGCCCAAGGTCCTATGAATGGCCGCAATTGCCACATCTCATCAGGAATTAGTCATAGTACTTAAGGTGAGTGTCACTAGTAGGAATGTGAGTGGCTACCTGCATGAGCTTTGGGCGGTGCCCGTTTGATAAATTCATCCAAGGCCTGAAGGTGCCCTAATATGGCCGAAGGAGGGAGTTGAGCAAAACGAGCATACTGTTTTAATCGCTTATATCGGATCTTACTATACAAATAAGGTATGAGCAGCGCGAACGCTGCGACTAAAACGCGCACAAACATGCTATGAGAACGTCTAAAGCTGAAGCTTCACGCACAGCCTCGCCGAGCCTGATTTTGGAGGATCGACTATGGGGCGAAATCAAACGAAAGTCGGTCAAATAACCAAAAGCTCGTGAAAACGACGAGGACCGATGCTAATCAGAACTTCAATATGAAGTCAAAGAGTGAGTGAGGAAGTGTTGGAAGTGTCCGAGGCCTTCGTATCGGGAAGAAGGTGTGAAAGAGAATTGGAGGGTTCATTTTGGGTTAACTGCAAATAACTGGTAAATAGGAATACCGTTATCATATTTCAATATTGAAACTTCCACATAACTGAAATTTAATATAAATAAATTAACAGACTGCTACCGTGGCATAGGATTTCCGTTGTTGCTGCAGGTAGACACATGGGGGCGGTTCCAAGATTGTTTGGCGGCTGCAGGTAGCCAATCACTGCCGTGATCCGGCGAAGTTGGCACATCGTAGGTGCCTATGCAATGGCTCGATGGCTCGATAGTTCTAGACGGGTCTTATGATTACTTCATCAGCCCTACAAGTTACACCAAATGACAGAATGACGAATGCGATTCTAGGCATTACGAATACGAATTAACGTGTGTTTATGTTCATAATATTGCATACGTTTTCTCTATGAATACGTCAGGGGTAAAGTTATCTCAAAGGATTCATAATTCTAGGTACCCCAGGTACCCCGCGGTATTCCATACATAGTATTCGGCTTAAGTAAATATGGGGACGTCTCCGTCTCCTCCGGTCCCCCCTATCCGGTCTCTAATCCAGATTGGTGGGTGATTTCAAAGCTAGGACCTGATCGTGGCACGGATGTTGCATGCACACACTAACTAACAACAACTTCCAATTTCAACCAACAACATAATAGTGAAACCAGGTTACCACCTATCCATTACCTGTGTGCGTGGTAGAATCCGTCTTACGCCCCCATCTGATACGAACACCCAGACTCAGCTCGCTTCCGCTTTTCTAATGATACCCTATTCTTCTCGTCAGCATAGCCATTCGTTAGAGTAAGAGTCATCATATTATGCCTAACTTACTCGATAGCGGGATGTGGGAGATCTGAAATGCAAGGTTCAAGGCACCAGCCGCTTTCTTGACCCATTGCGCCACTGCGGGAAGCAAGAATGCGATAAGGATGCTGAAGACTGATATGAGGAGAACTTGGCAACCTCGGGTGCCCAGCAGGGCGAGGATGACGTGATCAGATATCGACGTCTTGGTTGTTTCGACTACCGCTGAGTAGCTCGACATATCGAAAAATGGGGATGGAGGATGCTTGATGTTCGTACAGGTATAGATCGAAGGAGGGGGAGTAGATAGGTATGATCGAAAGGAGCTTCGTCTATGTCGTAAAAGTTGGTCGAGAATTATCCAGTTCCAGGACCAAAGGGATAGGGATATAAGTAAGAAAAATATGACCCAACTCAGCCTTGTGCCATTGGATGCTATTTCAAGACTCACACGATCGACCTCCTCTGTAGACCTGCAGTTGGATTTCAGCTCCCGCCGTCGCACCGAGGTTGTCGCGTTGACTAATACATCCACTACAACAAATGGATTGAATCCGTACTGACTACACTTTATACGTAGGTCTATTTAAATTTAGCATGCACACACACTGCCAATGTAGATCTACTTGTATACATATATATATATATATAAATGTATACCCTCTATCGTCATAAAGTAGTGGATGGTAGGTAGCTGCCTCGTCTTAAGCTTAACGCGATCTGAATCATAGTTCACCATGCCTTCTACACTTGTGCTCTCTGTTCTCGGGGCTGGGGTGGCTTACCTTGCCCTATGGATGGCTATCTGGCTCACCCATGACCCAGAAGAACCACCCGTGGTGTTGAACTCTATCCCCTTTCTTAGTCCCATTTTTGGGATCATCGAGAAGAGATGGAGATTCTTCCTGTCACTCCGGTAAGCACTCTTCTATGCTTTGGGAATACTTCCATAATCACAATGCTCTCATAACTAATCGTCGAGCGATAAGCGGCCAATACGACCTTGCTATTTGCACCCTTCGTTTCCCCTTTGTTCGGTGCTATATCATCAATGATACTGCTCTTATCCCCGCAGTCGACCGTCAAATCAAGATCATCTCCTTTGCTCCTATCGAGGCAAATGCAACAGCCGGGTTTCTAGGGACCACAGAAGAGACCAACAAGATCATGCGGCTAAATCCCACAAGCGATGATGGTCACTTTCAAAGTTTCCATAAAGCCATTCGCCCGGCCTTAGGGCCAGGACCTGGTCTAGATAATATGCTCTCAGAGACCTTCAAGGCAATTGAGTTATCGCTCAATCGTCAGAGCCAGTATAACTCCGCCGAATTCGACCTTTTCCAATGGGTGAGGCATCAAATCATCCTAGCAACCACGACTGGCGAGTACGGTCCTAGAAATCCTTTCCTGAACCCAGCCGTTGAGCGAGCTTGGTAGTAAGTAAACCCCTTTATGCTGTACGAGCGGCGAGAAAACCGGGCTCAAATGAGAATTTAGTGACTTCGTTCCCGGCGTACGCTATTTTGTCATCGGCATTTTCCCCAAACTATTTGCTAGGAAGAGCTTCGAAGCCCGCGAGTTCCTCTCCAAGGCGTTCGAATATTACTTTGAGGAGGGCCACCACCTGGAAGGAGCATCGGCGTCGGCTCTCGCACGCACAGAACACGGCATCACCAAAGGACTTCCTTTATCCGATAGGGCGAGAGGGGAGGTCGGGTTCGCTATGTCGTTGGTGAATAACACAGTGCCCAGCACTTTCTGGCTGATCTATCATAGCTTCTCAGACTCTGCCATTTTAGAAGAATGCCGCCAAGAGCTCTACAAGGCCGTCAAGGTGGAGCAAGATGGCACTCATACGCTCGACCTATCCGATGTGATAGCCCACTGTCCACTCTTGATCTCGACGCTTAACGAAGTATATCGGTATCATGGAGTGGGCACCACGCTTATTCGTCAAGTGACCGAAGACCACATGCTCAACGGAACCTATCTGCTCAAAAAAGGCAATTTCGTGATCATGCCCACGTCGGTGCAGCACTACTCGCAGGGCGTATGGGGTCGTGATGTGAGTCAACTCAATGGTGCCCAGGTGATTACAAAATCCGCTCTTACGCTAACCATAATATTATATTAGGTGAACATCTTCAATCACAGACGGTTTGTCCAAGAACATGCCAAGGGAAAGACTGGTTCTGATCCCAGCAAGCGCCACAATCCCGATGGATTCCGCGTCTTTGGAGGCGGCGCGCTACTCTGCCCCGGACGGCATTTTGCCAATAACAGCATCTTAGCATTTGCAGCTTTGGTGATACTGCGTTTCGACATTCGTCCTGTCGCTAATAGTACTTTCGGTGCTGGTGGATGGGAATCGGTCAGAGTCGAAAACTCGTTCGGCATGAACGTGGCACGGATGTTGCTCCAGCCTGAGAACGACCTGCGCGTGGAGATGACCTCGACTCCGTCGAGAATACGGACTGGGGATAAGGCTACAGCTTGGCGGGTACAGCTATCGAGGCCAGCAGATGGCGTGACGATGAATGACGGCATCGTCAGATAAACATTATAAGCCGATAGTGTACAACCAAATACCACATATGTAGTTGAAATAGTGATGTTCTCCCGCCGCGTAATTGCGGTGAAAATTGTGTTACAAAAGCAACCTTGGGTACATAATAGAAGTATTTCTAGGTTACACAATTCTTCAATCAGGTTTTATAGCGAGGATCCGGAGTGTGGTGTAGTACTTCAAAG
Organism: Annulohypoxylon stygium; assembly: GCA_003314315.1. Classification (NCBI taxonomy): domain Eukaryota; kingdom Fungi; phylum Ascomycota; class Sordariomycetes; order Xylariales; family Hypoxylaceae; genus Annulohypoxylon; species Annulohypoxylon stygium. Next base: position 666,017 of record QLPL01000026.1, read on the forward strand.
TTACCGAGGTAATCTTCAGTTTGTCTCAGTACATGTCCTAGTAACGTAGTGCTCCCTAACCCTCAGATTACCTATATATATCCCATTGCGCGATAATATGTGCTCACGCCGAGAGAAGATGACATGAGTATCATCCATAGGTGACTTCCGACGTCGTCACTCGTTAGATGCCCATGCCCATGCCCGGGTCCGGTACATGTGTTAAGCTGAATGATCGAAGGGAGGAACCGAGAGCTTACTGCATAAAGCCCGTCAATGCTTAGAGCAACATTAAATGCTGTAGGTCCGCTTATAGACCAATCACCCCTAGGGCTGGCTGTTTGTAATTAATACATTCGCTTATGTGAATAAGTGACCCCGACATGTGCTGCTAGGTACACCCTTGGTGTACGATGGAAAAGCGATGGATAGGACACTGCAAGCCACCATGCCTGGGATCTGCTGAACGATTTTCTCCTGAACTCCGTAGTACCGGAGTTCCACCTACGTAATATCAGCCATCATAACAGCATTTACGGAGATTATCTTGGTTGATATGTTTATTATCAAATCTGAAGCAATGCTACCATAAGCTAGATATCATTATAATTGTTAATAGGTGCTAGTGCGAGGTCCTCATTCTTTACGAGGACGGACTCGCACTAGTACATCGTGACCGTAAACAGGCGGCAGCACGCCAGCAGCAGGGATTGATTCATCGATGGCTGGGAATCTCTGCTTCAACCTATCCTTAGTACCCTCTAAAGTAAGGTGAAAACGGTTCAAAGTAAGCGCCAAAAACATGTACACTTCCCGTCGCGTGATATACCGCCCCGGACAATAAGACGTACCGCCACCGAAAGGTCGCCAAGCCGGATTCCGGCGCAGGTTCTTGACTTTGATAAACCGGTAGGCATCGAACTCCGACGAATTGTCGCCGAATATGTATGGATCGAAGTGATTTTGCCGATATGGCATTATGACCATGCGTCCGGGTTTAAGGGTCTTTCCACCAATCTCGCACTGCTGAACCACTCGCCGTGCACCGATGGGTGCGACGGTCATGCGAAGGACTTCATCGCAGAAAGATTCCAGCAGCGGACAATCATTTGTAAGATAAGACACGTCCAAATCACCGCTAGGAGTGAACGCGGGCCGTACCTCGTCTGTCATCCTAGCCTGAAGATTTTCGTCGTGAAGGAGGTAGGCAAGACACCAGAAGCAGTGTTTGAAGGCATTGGAATTGATCCTAGAGTTTAATTAGCACTAGCTACTACCACGAAGAAGGAATACAGCTGACACTCGGTTCATGAACCAGAAAAGAAGACTTCTCTGGGCCTGGTCCGCGACCCCAGCACCTGTCACAGCTTCGTCCAAACCGCGCATATACCAACATGCGTCTGCCCTTTTCTCGCTTGGCTGAGCAGCGTAGTCGGCAAATGCCTTTTGGCTTTTTTCCTTCAGCGAATACATGCGCCGAGCAGCAAACCGAGGGTATCCGGAATCCAATTTCCAAGCTTCTGCGTCGAAGTCTAGAGTGTCATCCACCACATCCGGCCATACGGCATATATGCTTTTCCCATAAAAGGAGGTGGTGGTGGCCTCGACAAAGACGTGACTGCACCACTTCCAAAGCGACATTGTCTTGGCCTCTTCTGTGGAGGAAACTATTGCTGGACTAGGAACTTTGCACGGTGTTAGTTCCGATTAGTAAAAGGAGCATTGAGGTATCACATACGCTTGTCAAACTGCAAGGAATGGTCAAGATTCTGAAGAATCCTCTTTTGAAGCATATCAAGTTTCTCCCCTGGATGGAGTTGAAGTTTGACATTGTCATGCAGACGGTCAATCGCATGCTTAGAGGTGTCTTTACAAGCAAAAAGACGATCATTATTAGCTGCAGTCATACCAGCAGACTCCATGTAATCTTTAGCGATGGCGTCGTAATCTAGCTTGGTTGTCTCGCGGAACACCTCAAGAATGTCAGAGGGGCGAGTAACGATGTAATATTCTTGCCCGAGGACGGTGATAGTGAAAACGTCTTTGGTGTTACCGAAGTACTGTCTTCAAAAATGGAAAACCTTCAGCTAGATACTCGCTTCAAGGGACTAGGTGGTGCTTACCGACCCCCCATGAACATAGCGTTAGAATTCTTCGACATGCCAACAAGATGTCCAATGACTACACCACTCATTAGACCGGTAAACTAATCCAATATACACAAATATCATGGTCATCACGTACAAGGAATGATATATGGCAGAGTTTCTGGCAACTTGGTGTTGAGAGAGGGGACGATTTTGAATCTCCAGATCTTCCAGAGGGCCCAAAGTAAGACTACCGCCATAGCTCCCCGAGGGAAGGACTGGAAGGTCTCCCAGAAACTCTCGGTGGAAGTCGTTTCCCAAAGCATTTTCGGGTTTGGACAGACTAGATTGGTATATAGTCTACTAAATGACTGCCACTAAAGACCGTGCGTATAATATGAAAGGCTAACCTGGGAAGAAGTTCATATCATTCTCGAGGATTTTCACTGAGTGCCTACATACTCTCTGTAGGACTCAGGTAAGTGAAAGTAAGCTCTACCTAAGTCCTTGAGGGTTCTTATATCGCTTACATCTCGTTTTGTCCCCCACCAGCCCCCAAGGCTCTCTGTAACGGTTAACGGTAAGAATAACATGACCGTTATTTTTCATTAAAAGTAATGAGTAACGGTGGGCGATGCTGTTGGCGCTGTGAATTTCGATATTGTAACCATGAAATGGCGCTAATCTAAAAGGGGTATAAAGCAGCTAGCACTTAGCGCAAATGAAATAAATTTAGCGCGATCACTAGGTACTAACTTATTTAAGTAGCCCGTAAACTCCGAAATCTTTTCCAGGCTATTCCTACCCCGCTAAAAACTGTCGACGCAATAACCTTGAACCCTCAGAGCTTAGGTATCTTTGCTTAACTACATAATCAACACCTAAATATTGACCTGAAAAGTTCTAGGAAGACGACAAAATGGCAGACGCTGAATTAGAGCAGGTATATCTACATCTAAGGGTACCCATTCATATCAAGAACTAACGCTCAACTTCTAGATCCGCAAAGCTCGGCTAGAGCAGCTCAAGGCGCAAGGTGGCGGGGCAAGCAACGGGCTGGGAGGCGGCTCCGGAGCAAACCAGGCAGAACAGCAGAAACAGTGAGCATACCCCCTACTCACCTATTTCTCAGTATATACAAGACAGGCTGTGCTGGAGAAGAGTGTCCCCTAACAACGCGTAATAGACAAGAAGCCGAAGCGCGCCAGTCCATCCTAAACCAGATCCTGCACCCGGAAGCAGCCGATCGCCTAGGTCGCATCCGGCTCGTGAAAGAGGAGCGCGCGAACGATGTCGAGAACCGGCTCATCATGCTCGCGCGGACGGGGCAGCTGCGACAGAAAGTCACCGAAGCCCAGCTCAAAGAGCTCCTCAACGCCGTTGCCGATAACAAGGAGGAAGAGAAGATCGTGGTCGCGAGGCGCAAGGGTTGGGATGACGAAGACGATGACCTGTTGGATTTGTAGGGCAGGAACGTAGAGGCGAGGAAGTGATGGTAAATACCAAGGCGGATGAGAACAGCACGATTAGGCATGGCGTCGGCGTTTTTAGGAAAAAATAGGGGTACTTTCTCTATTTCGTCATGGCACAACAGTGTTCAATTAATGACACAATTAAGTTTCATGATTCTTCATGATATCGTCCCTTGTAGATCCCCATATGGCATGATGCCTTCTCAAGTAGCAACAGCCTGCGCAGCCGCCGCTTCCTTCAACCTCTTCTTCTCCGCCCTCTCCCTCTTCCTAATATCCCTCAAGTCAGGCGGTCTCTCGATCCCCAGCCTTTCCCTCAGCTCATCCACATCCGTCTCCATCTCCTCCTCCCAGTACACATTAATGACCTCATCGCTCCTGAGCCCATTGCGCACAGCCCACGGCCCGTAGATACTCCAGAACCGGCTCCGCTCGGCCGGCTTCAGCGTCGCGATGGCGAGCAGGCTGAGCCCCGTCATGGGTAGCATCGTATTCGCGAACTCGAAAGCCTTGAGCGCGACCTCGCCTTCCCGGACGATCGGGAGACCGGTGAGGGCGTGGTAGAAGTCGTGCGACTCGCGGTACCGCTGCATCACGTACGCGCACTCCGCGTCGTCGATATACCGCACCGCGTCGCGCGTGTCCGGCGACACGCCCTCCCTATCCAGCCACGCTACGTACGTCCCGCCTACGGTGTTAGGGGGGAGCGTGCGGAGGTGTGGGAGGTTGAGGGAGGCGGAGGTTATCCGCGGTCGGTCGCGTAGGATGCGCCGTCCGGTTGGGGAGGATAGCATTGCGCGGTGAAGCCGCTCGATGAAGTAGGGCGAGGCGGTGGCTTCGCCTAGAGCGGCTATCATGTCGTGCCGGTAGGGGTCGAAGAACGATACTACCCCGGACCCGACGGCGAGAGCGGCGCGCTCTAGACGGGTGAGAGGGACATGGCCGGGATAGTTTGGTGGCGGCCGGTTAAGCACCGAGAATTGTCTACTGGTTCCATTACTGGTACTAGTACTGGTGGTGGTCTGTGATGGAAGCGATGCTCCTACCAGGGGTAGTTGTTGCACGTGATGAGCCTGTTGGATGAGGTTATACTTGCTCGATAGAGAGCTTAGACGAGGGGTGAGGGGTTTCATGTTGGCTTTGGAACCCCTAACCTCTCAAATATCGAAGTTCCTTAGGAGCCTTTTCCTAACTTCTCTTCATTCTCCTCAAATAAAGGAACTTATTTCGTGAACATTTCTCTCAATATCGTATGTTGTAAGGTGAAGTGAGCTCACTAAGCTTCAACATTTGAATGGATCCGTAAACGTCAATTCGGTGTACGCATACATGCATGATTACATAACTCACGGATACAATGATAGGCCAATTCGTCGGATCTGGGGAAGGAACCCTATGCCGAACACAGGTGACGGATGACCGATTGACAGTGCCTGATTGGCCACCGCCACAGCTACAGCGCTAGCTTCTGCAGCTGCCGCCCTGGAACTTGCAGCGATTGCAATTTTCTTTAAATCCGAAGTGCCGGTCTCAACCTTTCCGTCGCCTTCCACTTTCAACTTTCTACTTCCTATAAAATAAGCCAAGCCAAAAACCTGTTAACTTTTCCGACGCTCTTTTTTCCACTCTCTCAACGCTAAACAAAGCTTTTACTCAATCTCAACGACACAAAAATCAAAATGCCTCGCAACCGTTCCGCCGCTAGACCTGCTCCCTCTCGCCCTACCGTCCCCGCGAGAGCGCCTGCTCCCCAGCAGACCCGACCCGCGGCGACCTACGCCCCCGCGCAACAACAGCATGCACCCGCGCCCACGGCCAGCGCACCCCAGGCCTCTCAGGGCCCCGGTCTCTTCGGCCAGATGGCCAGCACCGCAGCGTAAGCCCTCTCCGTCTTATTCGCATTCCCCTCCCATACCTCTCCCATTTCCGGAGAGATGAGACATTTCGCAGACTAACAGTAGACAACAGTGGTGTCGCAGTAGGCTCCTCAATCGGCCACGCCATCGGCGGTCTCTTCAGCGGCGGCTCCGCGCCGGCCGAAGCGTCGCCGCAGGCCGCGCAGCCCCAGGTGAACGCGCAGCAGCAGGGCCAGTGGGGCAACAACTGCCAGGGCGCCACGCAGTCCTTCACCAAGTGCATGGACGAGCAGGGCGGCAACATGCAGATCTGCGGCTGGTACCTCGAGCAGCTCAAGGCTTGCCAGGCCGCTGCTAGCCAGTACTAAGTCCACTGCTCCGGAATGAGATGACTGGTGGGGTTGGGATGTTGAGATGAGGAGGGATGATGGTATGGGATTAGGTGCGCTGGATGAATGAATGGTGGTCGTTTGACTTCGGAAGATGGGAGGAAAATAAAAGACACGCCGCTCTTGCTGGCATACATTCTATGGCATATCGTTACATCCCGTAGCATACCAAAAAGGACGTCTTACAGTGTACAGCATGTACGACGATCCGCCCCAGTAAATACCTCAACTCTGGATTCTTCGGAAACATTTCTATATTCTTTTTTATGTGCTATCTATGTGGCTGTTCATGATTGTTCAAGCCAACTGCTGTACGGGTTTCGGGATATCGAGGTGCGGGATTACTCTCAGGTTGAAGAGTTCCGTGGTGATTGGTTCCTTGATTCGCATGCATCCGAGGCGAAGGCATTTAGACATGCCTCCGTACCTTTTGCGCATTTAACCGACAGCCGTTAGAGATGTATTAGCTCTCCATATCTGCATATATCGCGTAGACCCCGTATCGTTCAACTTCTTTACAAGTTAAAAATAGCGGGAAGAAACTGGTCACTATTCGATGGGGAGAGATTCACATACTGCTAAAAAACGGATATAAAATCTTTGTTTTTGCAGAATAATCCACAGATCAAGGCACACGGTATTAACAAGTTCCTTATCATTTCTCTTTCCTGATCATGCGCAAGTCCCTCAAGACCAAAATTGGTGCGAGTACACGTACACACCCATCCTAGTGTACATCAATATCGTCAGTAATAACACACTAGCCTTCCTAGAATCGCAAACCCTAAACTAGTTGTTTTCGTCATCGTCTCTTCGCGGTTCGAAGTTCAACTATATAATGTTAGTGACTACACAATAGATTAAATCTTACAGATAGACTTACTGAATTGCCGTTATACAGCTGTGTATCTCTTCGCGCATCGCCTGGATTCTGGAACCCACTGATCCTTGAAGAGGCCCTCATTGAGCCCAACCCCTGGTAATCCTGAAGTGGGATTCTTTCATTCCCAGACTGGTGGACATGTCTACGGCCGAATATCATACCCGCGATCCCGCCAAATACGCCACTAATTAGACCATAGCCAGCGCCGAATATGCTGAAGACGACACCCAAACTGCGCCAGAGAAATCCGCCCGAGTGCGGGTAAGCCAGCGCGTACTTGGCGGGAACTAAGACGAGTGTCGCGGATGGAGCGAGTCCGAGGGTAAGAAGGGACTGGATCTCTTCGGCGGGTTCGATAGCCTTATTGGGGAGAGGTGATAAGACAAGGCGGAAGGTATACGGCGCGTATCCATCTGTACGATCCTCATCGATCCACTTGCGGACTTCCTTATTCAGCGTCGCATCACTCTTGAAACGGGAGCGAATTGTCGAGCCGTCGAAAAGTCGCACTTGGATATTAGCAAACTCTCCCCGTGAACCGCCCGGTTGTCTTATTGATAGCGGTATGGGCTGAGCCTGGCTGCTAGTGCTTTCGCCATCTTGCGACTCGTTCAGTAGCTGTCGTGCCTTCTTCTCCCGGGCCTCACGTTCCTTGCGCTCCTGCTTATCGTCTTCGATGCGCTTGAGAATCCGCTTCCTCTCCTCAGCATCGTGTATTTTCCGTTGCCGAACCTCCTGCGCGTAACTTCGCTCTGCGGAATGAATGCTACTATGGCTCTCGACAGCATCTTGGCGATCCTTTTTCTCTCGCTCCTCTCGCTCCGCTCTATCTTTAGTACTCTTAGTTACGTGATTCTCTTGCGATCTCTGAGTCTGCTGAGGATTTTGCGCTGATGTGCTAGAGCTATCAGCTTGTGGCTGGTCATCATAGTCATCATATAAGTCATCAGTCTCATGCTCAAAAGAAGGAGCTGGGGCTGGAGTTTGCTGAGTAGGTGCGGACGGCTGACTCTGGCCCGTTGCAGCAGTGTTGAGCATAGCAGCGACCCTGCGAACTAAGTCTTCCTTCGGCGTCCCTGCTTGAATGTACTCCTTAAGTACGCCATTCCTACAACACATGTGAGCATCAATTGTCTATTTAAGAGCTGGACGTGTATTTTCATGATACCTACTGAATTATGATGATAGTTGGTTTCTTCGGGATAGGAAATAGAGCTTCCAGGAAGCCTGCCTCTCTAGAATCTTTGAGAAGTCGGAGAGACACAGCAAATTGCTCGAGTGGTGATTGTAGCTGATAAAAGTCAACTTCTCCAAACTTGAAGATGACAAACACTTATATGATGTTACTTACAGACTCGTTGGTGGATAGCTCGGTCTCCCATAGCTTACTTTCTTCGCTGCCATCTATATCCATATTAACATGACATCCCGTATGCATGTCATCTCAGTGTATTCTCACCATCTACAAAAGCAAGAACCATCTTAGCTTCTCGAACGGCAAGTGCGATAGCATCTTCCAAGCTGCCTTGGTAAAACACCTGGTGCTCCATTGTTGTTTGTAACCTGAAACGCTGTATAACGAATGAACAACGAGGCTGCTATAGCAGATAGTGAAAACGAAGATGAGCTGAAGCTCTAGTTCATAGCTCTAAAAAGCTCAACACGAAATATCCGGTTATAAGTGACACCAAAAGTATCAAATTCCTTTTAATCTCAACGAGAATTGAACCGTGATTATTTGGGATGTTATAAGGCAACGACGCTGAAATGTTATTTGTTCATGGTAAGTCCAATAGCTGTCACCGTCAGCGTGAAGTACAGGGTGGAAGTATCCAGGTGGACATCCTCCCGCAGGTACTTCCGTACCCAAATTAGTGCCAAACCCGACCCACTAGAACCCCTGTCCGATTCGGATCCACTTCCCATTAGCTGCAAAACTTCACCAATAGGATAGCTCTATTAATTCTCATAGATTCTGAAGAAAAGAACGTCATCATGGTTGTGAATATTAAGGGTAGCTCTTCTTAACAGCTTCTAATACAGAAGCATATTGTTCTACCTCACAATGCCGCCACACAGGTGGCTATCAACCCCCCAATCGCTCGCCCGGCGAGTCGAACAAGCCCTAGAGGCCCAAGTCCGCGGCCCCAACACCCCCGCGAAGCCCTCACGAAGCACCCACAGCGTCCTCCGACCCTCCCTCCGGCGCCCCTTCACCCACAGCACCAAACGTCCCTCCCGTCCCCCAGCCGAAGACCCAGCCTTCACCTCGATCCTCGACAACCCGCCCGAACTAGTGCGCACGGGTCGACGGCACGGCCCCGGCCTCGTAATCCTCGCCATCATCCCGGTAACCGCGTTCCTGCTCGGCACATGGCAAGTACAGCGCTTAGGGTGGAAAACGGAACTGATCGCGAAATTCGAGGACCGGATCGTGAGGCCGCCGTTACCGCTCCCGCCTCGCGTGGACCCGGCCGCGATCCACGACTTCGATTTCCGGCGCGTGCGGGCGCGGGGGCGGTACGCGCATGACCGGGAGATGCTGGTGGGGCCGCGGATGCGGGATGGTGAGCAAGGGTACATGGTCGTGACCCCGTTAGAGCGGGAAGGCAAGGGCACGACGGTGCTTGTGAACCGGGGTTGGATCAGCAAGAGGCACCGTTTGCAGCGGGATCGGCCGGAGTCCTTGCCTACGGGGGAGGTGGAGGTCGAGGGCTTGTTGCGGGAGCCGTGGAAGAAGAATATGTTTACGCCGGAGAATCGGCCGGACAAGAATGAGTTTTACTTCCCTGATGTCAAGCAGATGGCTGCTTTGACGGGGAGCCAGGCTGTGTGGATTGAGCAGACTATGGGTATGTATTCACGTCCTGGGCGATATCAAGATGAGCAGTCAGAATGCTTGAAGTAATTGGTGATTTCTTTGGGCTAATTATTGCAATTACTCCGCAGAGCCGAAATTGCTAGAGGCTATAGACATGGAGAACAAGGGCATTCCTATCGGTAGACCGGCAGAGGTCAACTTGAGGAATAACCACGCCCAATACATTTTCACATGGTATGTCTTGACCTTGGCCCCTATCCCTATCCCTATCCTTGACCACCATACTCACAATCATCCCTCAGGTATGGACTCGCTGTAGCGACGTCAATAATGTTTTACATGGTAGTCAAGAAGCCCCCGTCCGATATCTCACGTAGGGTGCGGATGAACAAGGATTGGTCGTAAACTTCGTGTCTGAAATATGCGTTGTATCATTGAACAGAATTCGGGGTTTAGCCCGGCTTCAAGTCACTTCTTCCTCCTGTTCCACCTCCGAGTGCCGTGACTTCTTTTTTCGAGGGGCTTTCGCGGGCGGTGGGACCGACATACGCATCTCTTGTAGGAGTTCTCTTGGTAGATGGCGTTGCGCTAGGGCAAATGTTGTTGTCGACGCATTCGTCTGTCGTTGTCTGTAGCAGTTACGATTAGTCAATCTGTACATCTGCAACTAAGTAAATACTCAAAAATGTATAACATACCTTCGCATGAGCATTACCATATCGCTCTCGTCGATCGTCTTGCGACCCGCATGTCCCGCGTATGCTGCCAAGTCATCTCCTAGTTGTTCAAAGAACCAGTCCGTAGCTTGCATAATCGCTTCCAATGTGTCTGGGCTAATCTTTGCTTTGCTAACTCCGGCTGTCTTTGCAAGTGTCGTGGCTAGTCGTTTTACTACACCCTGGGGCAAGGAGGGGTACTCGATACCATGTCTCGATATCTTCTTACCCTTCTTCCTTGTCGATCGTCTTTCCGTTGCTAGATCTAAAGCTTCAGAGATAATGGTCTCGTTCACTTCTTCGTTGCCGCCATCACCATCATCAACATCATTTGCCCCATCGTTTCCACCGTCGCTGTCGTCCATATCGAAAGCATCAAACGGCTGCCCTATGTCATCATCATTATCGTCGTTGTCGAACTGAGCATGTGCCGTTTCAATATTTTCGGTTATCGTCGGTTCTCGAGTAGGTGATTCAACTGGAGCCATGACGAAAGTGCTCTCGTTTCCAATATCGGGAATCTGGATAGGACCAAAGTCGTCTCGGCCTCCCATGGTTTGACGTCGCGTCTCCTCATCCACACTACAAGCCATTAGTAACAGATCCTCCATTAATAAGATCCAATAGGACAATACCGTTCGAATATAGCATCCTCATCCATATTCACCTCAGTATCATCCAACGCAGGCGGCGGGAAAAAACCCGAGTCAATACCCACGTTGTTATCATCAGCATCCTCAATCTCGGGCCCCATGAAATCACTCATCCTTACACTCCCATAACTCCCCCTATCCCTACCCGGCGGCGCCTCAGTCCACGCCCGTCGGGGCAGCTCAATCGACTGCACGGTATAGTTCTCGTCCTCCAGTATGCTAGACCGGGGCGGCTTCAACTCGCTATCGTACTCGTCATCCTGGTCCATCGGCAGCGAGAACCGCGGCCGCTCGATCGGGAACTCGTCGTCGTCATCTTCTTCCATAAGTGTCTGCAACGTGGAGCTGTTGTTTGCATTTGGGCCCGGCGATGAAGACGAGGACGAGACTGCGGTCGAGGTCGGGGCGAGAACCCGACTAAGGTTCCGCAGTAGGTCCCGCGGTGTCTCGCGCTCCCGCTCGCGGGCGAGGCTGCGTCGGCGCCCGACGCGGCCCGGGGTGAAGAGGGCGGCCCGACGCTGGTCTATGGCGCGGATTGCGGCGCGCGCGTGCGGTGTGTTTGGGTTGCGGCGGGCGGAGGCGGAGAGGCGGAGGTTCGAGGAGGGCTCGGCACTGATAGCGCGACGGTTGGGTGTTGTGAGGTTACGTGGAGTGCTGAGGGGAGGCAAGCGCCCGGTGTGATTACCGGTGTTATTTTTAGATGAGTCCGACATGGTGGCGACGGAGGTGGTAACGATGATGAGTCAATTGCTCTTGAGGGTTACCGGCCAGCTCAGCACCTTGTTGACTGACAGAAGCGAGTACGAGATTCCACCTCGCTCATGGCAGTGAGGATCCCCTGTTTCTTCTCGCTCTAATTATTGCTCGATATTCGATTATGTCGTAATTGGGGCTCGAAGTGGTATCGCCTTGGAGCCTACTAGATAGGAGTCGTCGGTTGCAATGACGTGGGAGGTGTGAGTGTGATTACTTGACGCGGTTAGAAAGTTTAGACGCGTCAAGTTGTTAGGGATTGCATGTGGAAATTTAGAGCAGGGGTTGCGCTATGTATTAGTGGGGTAGCTCCCCTAGCTTAAGTAAAACCGCACTTAGATAATACTCTTCTTATAGAGATAAATAACCGGTTGAGAGGTATGACAAGCTGAGTGGCATATATCAATACTAAGACAGTCGAATGGAAATCATGAAGACAATTGTTTGAGTCAATGATCGCTATTGATGCTAATTTGAATTGAAATTCTAAACATTCGTATCAATGCAGAAATATCATCGGATTCAACATCGCAGTTAACTAAAAACAAGTCCCTAACTTGGACAACACGCTCAACCCTTTTGTCGAATTTTGTTACTTTATCGAGGCGATTATATAAGGCGAAGCTTGCCTGTCTGTTGGGTGGGAGGTCTTTCTTGTGCTTGGGGTTGGCCTTCAATATTGCTTACCCCTTAGATCGCCATGAATATCTGGAATCTTGAGGAATATACCTAGACATTCGCAAGCTTCAAGAGATATCAAATTAGACAGAGATATGACTTAACGAAAGCAGCCCATGAATTATCTTGAGGAAAGCTCAAAGCGATATCAACGTCATACAGGAAAATCAATTACATAATCTGCAGGGATTCTCTGTCTTGGATTACCCCTGTCGATTTCCGTACTTTCCCTTGCTTGCCGAACCATGGAAACTTCCGCAAGCAACTTCTACAGAACTTTCTGAAACTGCTTCGATTCATTTGTGTTTGCTGCAGTTTTCAGAGTTTCTAACATCTCACGATATTTGTTTCCTCAATCCCTCTCAAACATTCCACCGAAGCCATCATGATGACGAAGATTTTCGCGGATCAAAGTCCTTGGAAACCCAATCAGCTTCTCCCTTCACCACCTAGAGAATCTGTCAGACCTCAAAAGCATGAATCTACCAAACATTTGGCTTACTTATTGGTTCGAAATTGTACTAAGCTACCTTGCACCATGGCCTATCATATCCCGTTATTATAGCAGGCCATTTTCCTATGTATTGTTGGATGATATTATCTAACTTACCAAGTAAACTAGTTTGACCATGATGCTGGAACGCAATGTACCGGTTTTGAGAGGATTGTTCGGCTTACTGGTCTTGGATTACCTACTACCCCTGGAGTTCAGTCTAGCACGCTATTGGCTTGGTGAACAACTACCAAGACGCCCCTGAAAGCGCGACGACTGGACTCGAAAGCTTCCTGGAGTTAGCATCGACGAATATCTACTAATTAGGATAGCTGCAAACTCCTCGGCAACTTGACGAATCACCCGGATGCATTCTAGCTTGACACAAGAAAGTCCTCTAAGCCAAACCCCTGGCTTCTAGGACAAGCGACAGGTCTTCGGATGTTCCAAAGGGATTGGTTGTGACAGGTTACGCTTCAGGTGTTGCCTCGACCTATCGAGTTGCTCTCGTTGAAAGATTGCTGTCTAGTAAACTCTTTACTTGCTCGTTTCGACAAACAAAGTTAATAACTTTGTCCAGTGCTTACATGCTTAATGTATGCAATCTTGCTTGCCTACATGTCTAGTGTAGATTTTGATATACATAGTAGCTAACTTGCATGCGTACTGCACATGCAGAGCGGGTAGTCCTACGGCAGTCGGATAGCTTGCGACGATCGATCTCGGTATAGTCCTATAAGACAACCGAATATCCATCGAGTTGCGAGATGCTATTGGATAGATCAGCTATAGAGGTGTGGCTCGCTTTAGTAGAATAACTCCACTCTCGCGTTCTCGACCTTGATATATACGTAGTAGCTTAATTAGATATATGACGATATTTATTATCTCAGTCCATTTCAACTTTAACCCCAATGCCAACCCAGGAATAAACTGCCTTATGATAGCATTAAAATGTATAAGGTGGTAGTTCTTGTGGACAAGTTTAAATTCATTTGTATGGATGGAAAATGAAGATAAGAGCGACCAATAAAGACGCTTAGACCAACCTTACCCCTTACGTTAGTTTCGAGATACCTGGGATATGTAGGGTACTTAGGTAGGATACTTAGGTACCTCCTCCACACTAACTTTTTCCGAGTGGGTTATTAAGTTCCGAATTATAGGGGTTCGATTGCGACGGCGTCTCTTAAATCACAACCTTGAAATCGTCAAATCATAAATCAAGAATCACACACTAATTGGTTTCCAATATCGAATGATATCTCAACTTTGATCGACTTTGACTGGTTTTCATTTCCTACTTCGTTCAAATTTCATATTTCGGTACGCGCCGCTTTGTGTGTTGTGGCATCTTCATCGAATTATCTGTTTCTGTTTTCTGTTTGTAAGTTGTCATATATTTCCTTTTCAATGTTTTTTTTCTTTGTTCCCCTTCCCTCGGTAAGACCCAAGACCCAAGGTACCTAGTAGGTATCATTATCGTCTCATTCTAGCCCCCGTTCAGTCAGGTTGAGTCAGGTCTGGTCAGTCAGCGACATCATTCTCCTTCACGACGGTCGATATATAATTGTCCACCTGGTTGTCCTTTTTAACCGCCTTCGAGTTGGGGGTTTAACGATAAGAAAAGAAAGAGAGAGACCGGATCGAAACACCAATCAATTCTGCCTCACCTGATATTACTTGAAATCCCTACTGAAAAGCCACTCACGCCACCGCCCATTCAAACACTTAACCCCAAACCCCCCAAAGAAAGGCGCTGGGCAGTCCTTTCCAGCCTTCGAATCAACCGCCGTTCTGTCTGTAAGCGTTGTCCCCACACACACCCTAGCTAAATAGAAGCTCCCCCATCCCTATCGGGACAACCCAGGACACTCAAAACTACCCTATCAGGCCTTCTTGACCAGCTATCGTTCCAGCGTGCGAACCGTGCTGCAGCACATGCGGACGCATCCAGTATAGCTCAGGCCGCTAAAGTGCTCTACCTACGATTACCCAGAAGGATACCTGGGAGGATACCTGGGAGATACCCAGTACATAGGAGTTACCCCTACGATACCACCGCAAATACTGCCTGGCCTGGCACTTTCTGGCCTTTCTGGCACCTCTGTCACTTCTTGGGACCGTAGCGGTAGCGCCGTGCTCCATATTTTCTTGATATTCCCATATTCCCCTTCCAGTTCCCAGCCTACCATCGTCCAATAAGCCTAGCACCCAGCAGACAGCTTCTATTTGCCATTGTCATTACCCATAACATAACCCATAACCCATAACCCGTTGCAGCAAGCACACTTTGCCCACCTCCTGCGATCTGCGGCACCACACCCTTCCGACCTTGTGTCAAAACATTTCTAACCCTTATGCAACGCAAGCTCCTTCTACACCTCTTTTGCTCCTGATTGTATCGCCGACAAGACTTTCCTTACATTTTACCATATTCAAAATCTTATCCTCATCAAAAATACCCTACTAACAATCGCTGGAATTTGTCGCAGTTGTCAATTTGCCTTTTGTCTAGTTTCCAATTTCCCCCAATTTCTGTTGCTGGTAAAACCGAATAAAGCATCTTAAAACCGCCAACAATGGCAGCTCCTGGTGTTCAATCGTTGAAGGTACGTTAATGTTTGTCTATTTTATCCGCCTGTCGTCATGTCGCTTGCTTCGAACAACGAACAGCAATCAAGCGAACGCCGACGCAATCGCCACCATTCACTAGCTATTACCAAGTCGAGTACACTATACTAATGCGAGATTCTCCTGCAGTGCGTCGTTACGGGTGACGGTGCTGTCGGAAAGGTCCGTCTTCATACTATTCCCAATACCACGTTTAAACCATCCTCGATTCAGTCGAACTCGAGTCATGTTCCTATCCATGGATGTCCCCCGAAATCTAACATTAGCGTCAGACATGTCTACTCATCTCCTATACGACAAATGCCTTCCCCGGTGAATACATACCTACCGTGTTAGTCTACCCGCCATCTCCCAATACCCCTTTCTAGCCCGTTAGCTCATGTTTGACATGCAGGTTCGATAACTACTCCGCAAGTGTTATGGTTGATGGCAAGCCTATCAGCTTAGGGCTTTGGGATACTGCTGGTCAGGAAGATTACGATAGGCTGCGACCTCTCTCCTACCCCCAAACCGATGTCTTCCTGATTTGCTTCTCCATCGTAAGCCCGCCGTCGTTCGATAACGTAAAGGCCAAGGTACGTGAATAACGAACGATGCTCTACAAGCTGTCAAATCGATTATCGAGGCAATTGCTGATTTGGCTTAGTGGTATCCCGAGATTGACCACCATGCGCCGAACATCCCCATCATCCTGGTCGGAACCAAGTTGGATTTGCGAGAGGACCCCGCCACCCTAGAAAGCTTGAGATCCAAGAGAATGGAACCCGTCTCATACGACCAAGCCCTCGTTTGCGCGAAGGAGATCCGTGCCCACAAATACTTAGAATGCTCCGCTCTCACGCAGCGAAATCTGAAGAGTGTTTTCGATGAGGCTATTAGGTAAGATGGCGATAATATGATGAAAGAAACTCCGATAGGTCATGACGTGCTAATCGTACTCGCAGGGCCGTCCTCAACCCCAGGCCTGTGCCCACGAAAGGGAGCACCAAGAAGAGCAAATGCACGATCCTATAGACGGATAATAAAAATTGTGTTTGCACTGTTGATAAATTTCCACGTTTTTGGTCGAGCGAGCCAGAAAGTTTTGCGAAACGATGAAGGCGTTTTTTGGTGGACATATAGGAAAGATTAACTTATCCTCCATGAGGAACCGACGTATTCAGGCATCTTCGAAGTTGGCCGACTACCCCTATTTCGCGTCCCCTCATTTGAAACCTACATACCCACAGACGTATTTTCGGTGGCCGTGTTTTTGTTGTTGCACACCCATGGGATATTTCGACCATGAAACAGAATTAAGGGAGGGGGAAGGGAAGAGAAAGCAAGTTTGCTAGAAATCGCCAGAGAGACCGTCAGCAGGAGGGGGAGACCCGGGGGTATATCTTAGCACCAGAAGCTTGAGAAGTGTTTTCGTCGTGCTTAGAGTTCTGACACAAGATTACCAACAAGACTTGTCTACTGTCCTTTTTAGCAGATTGGACATTAATACAGGGATAACCGGTTTTAGTCATTTTTCTGCGGGAGAACATTTGAAAGTATGTCGTGTGTTGCGTGTTTGCGTGTCGTTTCCCTAACCTCTGGACTTTTACATAGGTAGACGGTGGCGAGAGTTCGCGATTCCCCTCCCTTTCTCTCTCCCTAAGGATAATTCAAACTCGCCTTTTCACAGTTCTGTAGATAGCATATTTGCGAGAGGAATTTAAATTTTTACTGCATGGTTCCCCCCTTTTTAGATATGTCGTCCTTTTTGTCTGTCTTGTCTGGTCTACGGTTCGCGGGTGTTACGGGTCTAATCTTGTGTTTTTCCAGAGCATGTTCGTCATATTAATAAAGCTGATATCCATCTATAACAGAAGCATCCATCTTCACGTAGTTACCTAACTAGGTTGATAACCAAGTGAAATAGTGGTTTAAGGGAAAGGGGATGTGATAAAATAGAAACTCGATCAAACGCCGTGGATCCTCCTCCTGCGACTCGGGTGTATGGAATCCTCGATACTCCCACCAGCCGGCTTCTCTCCCTCCCCATTCTGCTTCTCAGCCCTCTCCCTCTCCCTCTCAGCCTTGGCCTCAAGCTCAGCTTCCATCCTGCGCGCGCGCTCCTCATTCAACTTCGCGTTCTTCGCCTTGATCTTCTCCTTCCGGTGCACCGTGTTCCCGCCCCCGCCCGCCGTAAGCTCGACGTTGATCTTGCGCTCCTCGGGGGCCCGGCCGTCTTTGAGAGAGGGACAGGTGAAGGTGCTGTGGTGCAGCGTCTTCAGGCAGGTCTTCATGTGGTCGTAGCCTGCGAATTCGACGAAGGCTATGCCGCGCGACTTTTTGGTGCGTGGGTCGTGCAGTAGGCGCACGGAGATGGGGTGTACGGCGCTGAAGTGGGAGGTTATTTGGGGGACGGTCGCGCTGTAGGGGAGGTTGCCGACGAAGACTATGAAGCGGGATTTCTTGCCGTTGGGTTGGGTGGGCTCTTCTTCTTCGTCGGCGGCGGCGGCGGGGGCGTCAGTTGGGGGAGTAGGGTCCGCGGGTTGAGTGGGTTCGTCGGCTGAGGAGGACTTTTTCGAGGACTTCTTGTCCTTTTTATCCTTCTTCTCTTTCTTCTCCTTCTTTTCCTTCTTGCTTTTCTTGGACGGTTTTTCGGTTGATGCTTCAATTTCGCCTTCTACGGCAACGGGAGCGTCATTGGAAGGCTCTTCGACCTCGGGCGCAGTAGTTTCCTCAACGATGTTCTCGTCGTCGTCGGGAGCAGAGCGCTTATGAGATTTGTCCTTCTTGCTCTTCTTCTCCTTTTTCTCCTTCTTTTCTTTTTTCTCTTTCTTGTCCTTCTTTTCCTTCTTGTCTTTCTTGACCTTCTTCTCGACTCTTGAGGTGTCCTCGTCGGCGGCTTCGCTTATGCGTCTGCGCTTCTTGCTGGTTTTGTCGCTATCAATTGCGGCGACGGCAGTGAGCTCTTCTTCCGACTTGCGCTTCTTGGAAGACATCTTGGCTTCTATAGTCTGGTATTTGGGGAAAAGATGAGACGATTATGAAAGAGAGAATCTTCGCGCAACGGAAATTGTTGATTGAGAAGAAGTAGACTGCGACAAGCTTCTGCAGTTGTAAAGACATTCACAAGCACGATGCAGACAGAAAATTTCAGTGGAGCCCAATGCGACGGGTTCTGCTAGCGGTGTGGGGCGATAAGATTAGTGCTTCGATATCCGAATAATCCTTCTCTTAAATACATCTGCGTTTAGGTCATGAGTCCGCTTACATGCATGATTTTCCTCATGATAGATCAGTGCTTCTACTCCCTCACTCATAAGATTCCACCAATGTTATACATGAATGGTTTTATCGGAATTTAATTTTATAGATACAAGATCCATGAAAATGAAGAAGAAAGCACTGAACTAGCCCCTGTTTGCTCTTAGCATTTCTCATGTTGTGTTAGGTATATATTTTATAATTCATAGCTATGAGTGTTCTCGGCCTCAACAACAAATTATAAAATGAAATCAAATGGTCAAGCTCGAAGTAATGATTTTCAAGAGCATGTTCGGTTCATATTGCGAGATTCGAAGGAATGGTATCGGTATACGGTTGTCCTTTGGAAAATAAGGGGCTTATGGCAAACTTTGAAGTTGATGATCATTGGTGGGCCTATATATTCCATCGTGCTTTCTAACTCCTTGAGACATTGCAATAGAACTTCCCTCTTATACTCGACTCTTGAGAGTTCCTACTCGTTCAAGTTTATAATCGTCAATTGGTCATTCTTTCCCAGACGCATAGACCTGGCACCTACTCAATGGATTTCGAAATCCTTCACTCCCTTCGTCTCCTTTTCACGGTCCAGCAGACAACACCAAGTTCTTGATAACACTCTCGTTTTTTGGATTACTAGATCCATATACCCAACATTCGTTTTCTCCTGGATTGATCTTTTGGTGATCATCCTTACTGTCTTCAGCCCTCTCTTTCGCTTTGTAGGATTTATGGAATCTTCAAAAAAGCAGAAAACCCATAAAACAAGACACGGTGAAAATACATGATATAAAACCTTCGTTCTCTTCTCGAATATTATCTCGAATTCTTTTGCGTGGCTAAGCTAGATGAAGCCTGCTAGGATCCTGCTCGCGCGGGTTCTCTTCGCGAACCTGTTGCGACTAGTTGTTGGCGTGGAGAACAGCACAAATAGCACGATCCCTAATACATCTCCCAGACCTCCAGGTAGATTTATCCCTGAGCCTTGATTGTTCTGATCCGAGGCTAATAATTCTCAAGGTTGTGCCTCCCGATGTATGGTCGATAGCATGTTCGTGACTCAGTGTGAAGACACAAAATGCCTCTGCAACGAGAAAGATTACCAACAGGTCAGTTTCTTCTCTTGTTACACAATGACTGGTCCTCGATAAGTTGACTGTAATGTGTAGTCACTATTTCAGTGTCTATATTCCCAATGTGACTCGAGTCACTACGGCCCGGCTCTTAGCCATGCGATCTCACTCTGCATGAACCTCGGCGCTGAAATTTACATGGTGGCACCGGGTACTGTCGACATCGAGCTGTTACGATCTCGCGAAAGAGATTACCTCGCCGGTCGTGAAGTCGCAAACGTCCCTGGTATGCATTTACGACAAGCAAGCGTCGTCGAAGCCGGAGAGACTACGACCGTTACGACAATGATCACGGCCATCGTAACCGTGTCAATATCCCCTACTACTGTGCCTCTCACACCTCTCAAACCTCTCACGCCTCCCGCGCCTTTCACGCTTCACACGCCTACCCCGTACACGTACATCGAGACGGCTTCGGCAGCCTTAGCAGTTGCTACCCCCTCCGCCAGTCGACCATGGGTAATCCCCGCCTCGCAAGGTATTCGAATGGAGCCTTCGTACTTTGGATTGGTGGTGTGGGTAACGGTCGTTGTCGTGATGGATTATTGGGTGAACGGTTACTGGGGTTAGGCGAGCATCATGTTTGACTTTGAAGTTGTTAATGACGTGGATCTGGAAAACTCACTATTATGGAATGAGGACGAATGTCAGTGTTTAAATAATCATCCGTATGAAGTTGATTATGCTGGCAATTGTCTATAATATTAGGTAACACGATTGATTGAACTACCCCTTCAATGGAAAGGCTGCACGCCCAGGTATCTTATTTTGTGTGGATGTGGTGATGATTTAGTATGGAATAGTCTATCGATTTCTTGGGTATCATCTGTGGCCGTCTTCATATGTACACTCTCGGAGAAGGGTCTAACCTTTTGTCTATAACCTGACCGCAACGCCACGTTCCTATTCTTAATAGAATAGCAACTGTAATCCTTTCTCGGGGTCGCCATACCGCTCTTTGAACTCGTGGCGCGCCAACCAGCGAGCTAGAGGTAGCATGGTCTCCTTCATGTCCATGACGCCGCGCTTCTTTTGATCGATATGAGAGGCATCAACGACTAGACGTTCGAGCTTGTCTAGTTTTAGGGCAGCTAGATCATGGTTAGGCGTGAAAATGAAAGGAGGAATTATAAAGGAACTCACATTTCTCAACTAGATCGGAGAGTCGGACAGGCGTGCCTACCGCAATGCCCGTGCGATGTTTCTCGAGGAATTGTACGCTCTCCTCGACCTTGATATGTTTAGCAAATAATTTTGCGATGGTATTGTTTTTCGTTTGGTACTTCCGGACGGATCTATCGTTGGTTAGTATACACTATGAAAGAATCATGAAAATGAATTCGTACCTGACGAGATCCGCGGCTCTTAACCCGGCACCGGTCACGATGAGAGTATGAGGCGAGCCATTCTGCTTTGGCGCCTCACCGAGTTTTTTCGGGTCTGCAAATTTCTCTAGAAAGTTGGGAAGATTTTCTAAAGTCCGTATCTCCTGAAAAGAGGTAGTATCTGTAATGTAATTTGCTAAACTACGGATTAGCATATACGTCCAAACCCGATTAAAGGATGAGAACATACGTGATATGTCTAATTGACTAAGCTCAACGTGCTTTAATTCGGTTCCAAACCTCCTAATCTTCTTGGCTAAGTGGTCGGCAAGTAATAAGTTGTCGACCAAGGCGATCTTCTTGTTCACGCCGGCGTCTAGGTCTAGATATTCCTCATCTTCCTCATAAGCTGTTGGCTTTCTTCGTTTTCGAGATCCACTCTCATCGTCTTGACGTCGTTTCTTGGACTTGGGTTTTGAAGTCGCGGGTCTTTTCTTTACTACCTGTGTTTCAGACATGGTTGTATCGTAATTCGTAGTTCGAAACTCCAAAACTAGAATTCTAATTGAAGGGTGGTTTAAGATGAAAAATGCAGTTTTGAGATGAGAGTTGGTTGATGAGAAGACTCAATTGAGACTTGAGAAAATTCAGTTAAGCATTGACACTATCGGTTAAATATAAGTATGTACTTATGCAGTGTTGATGTTTACAAAATCGAGGTATTCATTTATTAGAGAATAAAACCCCTCCAAAGCGCCGGCGGAAAGATGAAAATTGCCCCGCGTCACACGTTCAAAAGTCAAAAGTTGACCGGAAGAGTCACAACTCTCGTATATTGTCACCTATTGATCGTACGTTGTGCATCGCTCCGACGACATAAATAGGGCAGTAATACCCTCCAATTGAGTCCAATTTACCTTAGTTTCCCTCTTCCTGAGAACCACACACACAACCACATCATGTCTGAAGCCCCCGTCGATCCAGCTCAAGCTTCGGGCGCCGTCCCTCCGGCTGATGGTGAATCACCCGCCCAGTCCAAGAAGGGCGCAAAGAAGGCCGAAGCCAAGGCCAAAAAAGAAGCTGAGAAGGCACGCAAAGCCGCTGAACGAGAAGCTGCCGCTGCCGCCCAGAAGGCTGCTTCTGGAGGAAACGAAGACCTCGCTAAGGACAACTATGGCGACATTCACCACACCACTAGAGTCGCTGCCGAAAAAGTGCAACTAAAGAACTTAGGCGACGAACATGTTGGAAAGACAGTAAAACTGAGGGCGTGGATTCAAAATGCTCGTATGCAAGGTGCTAAGATGGCATTCGTCGAGCTGCGAGAAGAGCGAAACTGGACTATCCAGGGTGTTGTCTCTGCAAGTGTCGAGGGAAAACCAGTCAGCAAACAAATGGTTAAATGGGTTGGTGCCCTGCGATTAGAGAGTTTCGTTCTTGTCGAAGCCACTGTTCAGAAACCTCTCGAACCCGTAAAGAGTTGCCGCGTTAGCGAGTACGAATTACATCCAACTAAGGTCTACCTAATTGCCCCTGGTCCTGAGGTTCTTCCCTTAGGCCTCAATGCTGCGAACCGCGCCATCGCCAGTTTCGATGATGAGGATCCCCAAGCACCCGCAGCAACGCCCGCTGAAGGTGTCGAGAACCTATCTATCGCCGACGCCGCTGCCGCGCCCTCGGCAAGCTTGTCCACACATCTCAACAACCCGGCCATGCACAAGCGAGCGCCCGTACAGCAGGCGATCGCCGATGTCCGAATGACAGTACGAAAGCTGTTTAGCGAATATCTCGAGTCTAAAGATTTCGTCCAGTTCGAGCCCCCCTGTCTAATCGGTGCCGCATCCGAGGGTGGCGCAAATGTTTTCTCCCTACCATATTTCGACAAAAAAGCCTTCCTGGCGCAATCGCCCCAATTTTACAAACAGTTCGAGATTGCCGGTGGTCGAAAGCGTGTCTACTGTATCGGTCCCGTATTCAGAGCTGAGAACAGTAACACCCCTAGACACATGACTGAGGTGGGCCATTATGATTATTCTATCTCATTAGTGTAGATAATTAACAAATTGTAGTTCACGGGTCTTGATTTGGAAATGGAAATTGAGGACCACTACCACGAAGTCCTGCACATGATCGAAGGCGTCATGCTCTACATCTTCCGGGGCCTACAGGAGCGGTGCAAAGACCAAATCGAACTAATCCGGGCCATCTACCCCTCGGAAGAATTCCTCCTTCCCGAGCCAGGCAAAGAAGTCCGCCTAACCTTCGCCGAAGGCCAAAAACTACTACGCGAAGAGGGTCCCGAGGAATTCTGCAACGTGTCCGACGACGAGGACATGAGCACGCCGCAGGAGAAAGCCCTCGGCGCGCTCGTGCGCAAGAAGTTCGGCACGGACTTCTACGTGCTGGACAAGTTCCCCGAGGGCGCGCGCCCCTTCTACACCATCGAGGACCCCGAGAACCCCAAGGTCACCAACGCCTACGACTTCTTCATGCGCGGCCAGGAGATCCTGTCCGGCGGCCAGCGAATCCACATCCCGGACCTGCTCGAGGCCCGGCTGCGCAAGAAGGGCATCGATCCTAAGAGCCCCGGTATCAAGGAGTACGTCGACGTGTTTAGGTCCGCGGGTGTCCCGCCTCATGGTGGAGGCGGTATTGGGTTGGATCGTGTGGTTGCGTGGTACTTGAATCTTCCTAGCGTGCATCTTGCTAGTTATTACCCGCGTACACCGAAGAGGTTGACGCCTTAGAGCTGCTTGGAATTGACATAGACTTTCAAGAATTGAAGAGCGGCAGTTTTGCGCACCATATCTAGGACCGAGAGAACTCAAGGAAATAGGCAATACAGGGAATGGGATAAGATCGAATCTCGTATGATAGAGTCAGAGATGAAGCTCGATAAGGGACGAAGATCAAAAGAAATTTCTAAAACAAGCTGACTTTTGACATTGTATGACGTGATATTATGAAAAATTCCCTGTGATGAGAATATGGAAATGTGAATATAACTTCATATCATCGTAATAATGGGTTATATAATCACTCAAACCTATCACAATACCACCCACAGAACAACGGATTTAAACAATGGAAAATGTGTATTCGACAACCATTTGAGAGCCAAGTTCAATGCTTGACTCTCAAACAGTATTCCTATGAAAATAGTATACAGTTCGCGTTCGTTATCCCCATCTATTCATGTCTCTTCCCTTTTATTCTCATGTCTCTCTTCCACCCGTTTCATGAGATGCCCGCCTACCTAATATTTAAGACTTCCACCGGGTATCGATCTGCTTTCTGCGAACCTATTCCCACGCATTAATAACCAGACTTCAAAAGGCGCCACAAAAGGAGAGAGAAAACTTACCAACCCCCTCAACCCCCCAACGCCCATAAAAAGCGCCACCACCGTGCCCAACAACGTCACCTTATTAAACCCCTTCCCCAACACATCAAAAGCCAGACTCGGCGCGACCCTAGTCCCGAAAACATCGATCCCGTACGCGAACACCAGACACGTGCTCTCGAGCACAGCCGGCGTAGCCATGATCTGTCTTACGCCTAGCACGTCCCTCAAGTGCGTAACCTGCATCTGCGGGTTCAGCTCGATGGCGGGGACGTACTTGGACAAGCCCTCTTCCAGTTCCGCGGGCGTGGGGTCGCGGCCCACGGGGCGGCGGGGCTCGAGGGCTAGGCGGGGGATGCCGACGATGGAGTGTGTTTCGGGCATGTATGCGAGCAGCTGTCTGCTCGTGATACCTTGGCGCGTCTGTGTGATGGCGAGGGAGGTGATGGGGCTGGAGAGGATGTAGGTTTTTGAGACGACGGAGGGGAGGTAGGGGCCTGTGGGCGTGTCGACCGGGTCTAGGGACGACCAGTTAAATACGGAACCGAGGGGCCCGCGGTCGTTGGCTTCGTCTGATTCGTATAGGTCGGAAACGACTACTTGGTATCCCTTGAGTTGCTGAGCTTGAACGTCCCGGAGCTTGTATTCGCCGAAGAGGGAGCAGAGGAACCAGTTCTCGGCTACGGCGCAGGTGATGTCCTTGGTGGGGTCGACGCCTTCGTAGGTTGATGAAGTCAAGACTTGTCCGGAGATCGTGTCCAGGAGGTAGACCGTAAGTGATGTTGCCTTCTCATCAATGGCGGCGACTACGAGAGTGTTAGGGTTCAAGTACTTATACTTGACGGTACGATCTCCTAGCACTCGACCAATTGATGCTATCGGATCGTGCTCGGAACGACTCGCCAATTCGACTATTTTCTGCCCAGCAGGGGGCGTGAAAGTCCAGGTTGGAACCTCGATAGTCTGTTCGTGATCCGGAAGAATTTTCACGCCCTTGATTCCGCCATCGCTTGTCCTCGTAACAACAGTCTGCTTCGGAGCAAATGAACTTTGTATTTCCGGTATCTTTCCGCCCTCGCCGATAGGCAACAGCCAGGGACCCGAGTCACTGTCTACTAGTACAGCGCTTTCAACAGGTGGGAATAAGCCAGCCGGTATCGACTCGACGGTCTTACCGGTATCCGACTTGACGATGATGAATTCGCCCTGAGCGCCACGGACGGTGACAATTCCCTTCGTATCGTCTGCGTAGATAGCCTTTACATCCCAAGGCTTGCTTCCAGGAGTTTCGTCGGCCGACTTGGACCAGACGATCCGTCCACGGTTACCAACGTCAAGACCATATAGCTTGCCACGTCTCGTCGCCAGAACAACAAGCTTGTTGAACCCAAAGCTGTCGCGTGAAAGTTTACCACTAGACGCCAGAGTCTCTGAGCCAATAATGCTCGCCAAAAGTCGTTGAGGAATAGTCTGCAAGTACGCAGGTAAGTATTGGAGCTCATCGATATGACGAGTGAGACGATGGACAAAAGCAGACCAGGGGTCGGTGTGAGCTTCAGCTTCCAAAGTCTTCGCCAAATCTTCCGACTCAGGGATCTCGGCCCACGTAGCAGCCACGGCACCACTTAGACCTTCAGGTCGAGTCCAAGAGACGTCGCCATTGACGATCTGCGTCCAATCGTCGGCGTCCGTGACAATAGCTGATCTCACAGCGTAATTGTCCTCTGCTTTCTTAATGACCTCAGAGACTGCATGAATAGCGACAGGCTTCTCTGCCTCAGACTTTAGAGGCCAGCGACCTAGGATACCGTGGGAAGCGGACGAGGTGAGAATGACCTCGTCGGCTGTAACCCGAGTAAAGTAAACGTTAGAAGCAGACGAACTAGTAGAGAAGGCGCTTCCTCCCTCCAATAACGGGAGATCGTAAGCCTTGGTAATCGCGTTGCTCTTAAGGTCGACATGGAATACATCTGCTTTGCTTCCCTTTGTAGTCCGGGTATGTACGAGGAAATGCGGCGAAGACCGGGTGGTATGCGAAGCATGAACCTCCACGCTTACCGTGCCATCTGTAAGAGGGAACTCCTGTCTGCTCTTAGAGCCGAGGACGTTGACCTTTAGCTTCGTCAAGGTATTCTCTGTCCAAGCAACAATTGGAGCAGCGGAGTTCGCGCCAACGAACTGTACATCCTCGGGCTTCTGTACGTCACCTTTAGTGCCGATATGAATTTCGTCGAGCTTCTTTCCAGTTGCGGTGTCCAGAACAATAACCTTCAAATTGTACGATAGCAGCGATCCGTGCAAGGAAACGACGAACACCTTCTCGAGATTGGTGCTGACCTGCAGAGGCAGATCACCAGTAACCTCTCTAAACTCCCAAACCACGCGTCCATCGGTTCCGTGTATTCTTCGTGTAACAGTCGTGCCATCTTCTTGGTGTAACGCCAGAACATCCTTGCGGCCGTCCGCGGTCATCTCCATAATCTCCAGGTCCTTGACCTCCCCACCAAAATCCAATGTCCAGACATTGCGTCCGCTGATAGCGTCCCACGTCTGCACGGAGCTCCCCAGTGCACTAGCAAGCCACGTCTCATCTTCCCCGGCTCTTAAGTGTCCTCCCCCCTCTGTAACGTTGTTACTTAGCAGCTGCCGCCACACGACGGCGCCATTGCCAGGGTTAACAGCGCCTAGAACGCCTAGGTCGCTGAGAGTGTATAGAAGGCTCGCCTTCTCTTGTGGTCGGGGTCGGTGGAAGAACGTGGTTTCGCGTTGGGGCACTCCGAGGAGCTCGTGGTGGTAGTCGATGTGGTCGACTTCGTCTCTGAAGACGGCGCGCACGGCTGCAGGCAGAGCTAGTAGCACCGCGACTGACAGCGTTTGTACCGGTATATGCATCTTTGGTAGATGCGCTGAGGTATCTCAACGCTATGCTTACTGAAGAGACAATATTCCGTCAAATGGTTTCGGACATCGTGGTCAATGATGTAGTCGTCTAGTTGAGGTACCCGCTGTTTAGTTGGAAGCTGTAAGTTGTTAGTTGTTAATTGCGACTTGTGAGTTGTCAGCTGTCGCTGTTGACGGGATTAGGGATCCACTATGATATAATGCTTACATAGGTAGATGCACATATCAAACAGATTAGATCACATATTTACGTAATTATAAATTCACTTAGTAGGTATATGCATTAGTTAGGTAATATAGCAATTGTTAGCGTCAAATATCAGTCAGGGGTCAGTTCACAGAATTTCAATTCCCTAGTTCGAGAGCAGCTGTTTTCATGTCCTGTATTCATTGTGAAATGCAGCTAGGTGCAATCTAAATACCATTCTTGTCATGACAGCAAGGACCTAAAGCATCAATTGGTATCTCTCATAGCGAAACTCCTATCAGCATACCCCTTCCGAGGTTACGGATATCATGAAAGATGAAAAGTGAGAAAAGGAAATCTCTCATCTCGATATCCCCGCAGACTCGCAAACCTGCTAAATGAGAAAAACACGCAATTTTCTGTAGAAGCCCCTATCTGAGGGACTGCTACATTTCCGATGTGGTAGCAATTAATAGGCATGGGGTTTTCGACGGATTCATCGGCATAACCTCTTAAGTCGAGCCGATACGAAGCCCGTGAAAGCCTGCACTATCGTCATTCTTGCCCATTCCGTCTATCGAATGAGAGCTAGCGATTTACGCCTTCTTGGGGCGACCTCGAGTGCGTCCACGCTTCGAAGCGACAGGGGCCTCTTCCGGGACCTCTTCTGGGGCCTCGACTGGAGCCTCTTCTTCCTCAGCTTCTTCAACTTCCTCTGGCTCCTCGGGTTCGGCGACCTTAGCTTTGGCTTTGCGACTACCCTTTGCCTTAGGAGCAGGCTTTGGAGCAGGCTCCTCATCTTCTTCGTCCTGCTCAGCTGCCTTTGCCTTTGCCTTTGCCTTTGCCTTTGCCTTAGGAGCGCTCTTGGCCTTAGGCTTCGCCTTAGATTTAGCCTTCGAAGGAGCGACTTCCTCCTCCTCTACTTTCATCTCGTCCTCATCGCTAGGGGCAGCGTCGTCGGCAGGAATCTCGGCGGCTTTCTTGCCCGCAGTCTTCTTACCCGCAGCCTTCTTGGTGGGGGCTTTGGCGGTGGCCTTGGTGGATGCCTTAGTAGATGCCTTGGAAGATGCTTTGGCGGATGCTTTGGCAGGGGCTTTGACGGGAGGGGCTTCCTCTGCCTCTTCGAGCTCCTCGTCCTTGACCTCATCCTCATCCTCATCCGCGGCCTTTTTCGCCTTGCGACCACCCTTGGCCTTCTTCTTGGCAGGCTTCACGTCCTCTTCTTCCTCATCATCCTCAGCCTTCTTGCGGCTACGCTTGGCGGATTTCTTGGGAGCCTTGGGGGAACTCTCGGCCTCCGCTCCACCGTCCTGTATAATGTAAGTATTGCATGAAGCTTAATTCATATAGGCGTACTAACCTCATCTTCGCCCTTCTTTGGTTTCTTAGCACGCCCACGAATGGCCTTCTGGCCGGGTTTGTTGTACTCAGGATCCTATCGGATATTAGCCAGAGCTTGATGAACTGTATGAGATGGCGACTTACGCCCTTGAAATCCTCGGGGTCGATGTGACCTTGAGTGATGACGCGACGAATTTTCTCCTGAATTTCAGGATGAGAACTGCGAGGGAAGTGTCAGTAAAATCAGCGTATGCATGGTCGTATGACGAAACTTACTCTAATTCATCGTAACCATCGACCATGTCCCACTTGAAACCGCCCTCGCCGTCATCAATAGCTTCTTTCACATTGCTAATAGATAGGCCAGAGACGCAGCCCCTGTAAATCGGTTAACGAATTAGCTCTAACGTGCTTGCTGTGAGCGAAAACATACCAGTGTCGCCATTTCCACGAGCCATGCCCATCTTGCATGTCGACCCAACTACCGAAGCGAAGAGCATCTTTGGCAATCTTCTCACCCTCACTCTTACACTTGGTATCTTGGCAACCAGCACGGCCACTCTTTGCGAGTTCTAAAAAAAGAAAATAAGTTAGTCATTGCTGCCTACCTAGGATCTGAGAGGTTAAATAGAAAATGTGTGCGGTAGTGGCGATGATGGAAGTTGCACTGTCGGATGCGACATGCCATATTTTGAGCAAGCTAGGAGAGTACAACATCGAGAATAAAGACCTACCGATTCTGTAAGACATAATGTCTACGATATGATTGAGTAAATAGGCGCCAGAGATTTGTGAGATTTTCAAAAATTGGGATGATATTTAGGTCAGTGGTCAGTGAAGAAAGGGGATAAAGAATTGGGTAGGTTGTAAGGTGCGATTCCTTTTGTGCAGTGAACAATGGATGCGCCGAGATAGAACGGCTGTGGCTAGTTCAGAAAGTTCAGAAATGATTTAATCAAAGTTGCTTGGGTAAATTTGGGTATATTGCCCAAGCGAACTTGACTAAATATTTCCTTGACTATTTTAAAGATGATTCAGATGTCAATATTGAAATCTGATGTGAAATAGAGAAGATACTTAATGTAATTGAAATAGGACGAAGTGTCGAGAAAAGATGGGAAGAGAGGTGAGTTCCCAAGGTCGGTTAAGGAATAGGGAATAATTGGAGAAGAAACCTGAAAGTCGAGGGGTTGAAAAATTGAAACGCGTAGAAGCGCGTGCACGCTACAACCACTACAACGTCACCGTACTATTCAGGCAGCAACTGCTAATCTTGATTTTACGGGTACTTACACCTGCCTACAAGTAGCAGCTAGAGCCCTAGAGATTGCCCAGGTGCGATGGATTTCAGGCAGTAATCGCGGGGGTTATAGGTGCACTCAGGTACGGTGCGCGAAATGCTGAAAACCGCTAAAACGATATATCAGCACTGTATTTTACCGCTAAATCTCTGAAGGTTGAGGCCTGACGGTCATTTATCCACTAAAACCTAGTAGGTAAGTAGCTGTCCCATTTCAGGGAGTTCGGCAACTCTGGTATCTTCAGATTAATTTGATGATAATTACTTAGGAGGTATACAGTAGGTAGAAATATACCTATTAATAAGGTATTGATCTATTCTTGTGTGTGAAGCTGCTGGTTTGATCGTTAGTGTTAGCTTCTCCGATTTTGGACGTCGAGTCGCTATAAAAGACGAGCCCGTCCCCCTAATATTCTCGCTTGAAAGAAAGGAAAACACATAATCAGGACAATAGCACTCTACTCAATCTCTTTACAAGAGATTATATAGTTTGAAGGGTATACAGCGCCCAAATCTTCGCCATGTTCGAAGAATTCCACCCCGCCATATCCCCGCGCTCTTCACGGCGACTGTGATGACCTTCGGTGAGATGTGGTTGTATCTGGATGAGCGCGCCACCATTCTTGAGTTCGGGCTCCCAAATCGCATCGCCAGCATACCCTCCGCTGCAGCTGTCAGGATGCACACCAACAACGAGCGCACGGCTGTCTTGAGCATGCGTATATACGCGCTGCACTTCCTCGGCAGCTTCATCACGTGCGATACCATCCTCACCATATTAAGCGCTTGCGCAGGCGCGGTCGATAGCTACGTCGTGTGAAAAGGGGGAAATCCGGTTTCCCGCCTTGTGGGCTCTTGGCTGGTTTCCGCTGCGAGTTGATGAAGAGTTGGGTTGGTGGGTGCCAACGCAAGGGATAGTGTTGGTGCGTCTTTCCGTCGGAAACTCATAAAACCAACAGCTCGTTTGAACTTGATCTTGTTTGCTTTTGACAACTGAGAGACGTCGAGTCTATCACTTCCCTGCGAGAATGAATCTGTAGGTAGGGGTTTTTTTTTTTTTTGGCTTCGCTTAATTTGGGAACTGGTGATAGTCAATTATTTGTTCAATGAGAAAGATCTAAATTCGTTCTCTGAAGGTAGACGGCGATGACTCCTACCATCTCCCGCGCAGAGAACTCTATCCTCAAGCCTATTTCGATCGGTGAAGAGTTAGAGCAGCAATTTCCATCTTCATGAGTCGAAGCTGTGGTTGAGCAGAATGATGAACTTGTTCCATCCCAACATTCATAGAGCGCCTAGGCCGTTTTCTCAATGGCCTCTATGAACTTAACCATCATCATCACACCTCTTTCGACAGTTACACGGTTAGTTAACGGCGCTAGCTAACTTTTGTCGCAATCGCTCTGTTCACCATCGGTAGCGATATTACTTGCGATTCTCAAAATGTTGGCACGCTCATCACCGGCCGCACTATCAAGGGCCTCGGATCCGGCGGCTTGTAAGTCTTGTCAGATATTATAATCTGCGACCTAATTCCGCCTCGGCACCATGGCCTATATATAAGCGCCGTGCTTTAAACCGCTGCAATCGGCACCACTATAGGACGTATCATTAGCGATGCGCTTGCCCTAGCGAATTGGCGTCGGGTTGGATTTTCTGGATCAACATGCCGGTGACGGGTGTTGGTCTCCTAGCCATTGTTCTCGCGCTCCATGTACAATATGAACGTAGTCCAGCATGGCCTCACGCCTTAAAGCGCGTTGATTTCCTAGGAAATGCGATCTTTATCCTGGGTATGACAGCCATATTTTTCGGCTTGATATGGCAGGTCAAGACGGTTATTCTTGGGGCTCGTGGCGCATTGCTCTACCACTGGTTTTCGGTGGTCTCAGCTGGGACCAGCATAGTCTTTGCGGCCACATTGCCGTAGACTCTTGCGGCGCTCCCAGAATTCGATGCCGCGGTTGCCATGGGCCCATACTCATTCGTCCGCTACCCCAATCTAGTGTGAAAGGACGATAACTGCCATCGCTCTTAACGGTCAAGTCGACGCTCACCCTGATATCATCGCCGACCCGGAGATCCGTCGGTCCCTAGCTGACAGCTGCGCCTACACATCCACTGGCAATTTTCCCATGCTGCTATGGATATCCAACTATGGGCCAGGCCATAGAGGTGTACGAGCTACCTGCCATCCAAGGACACCTGAGTAATATTCACCGGTGTGGCGTGCTTAGGGTTTCTCGTTACCTTTATCGAGAAACATGTCACGTTACGCAAAAGCCACGCATCGGAGTTCGGACTTGCTAAGAAGCCACCTGCGGAAGAAAAACCGGGAAAAGAAAAGGGGGAGACAAGTCCTGCAGGTGCCAAGCCTTCTAGGGATGCAGGCCGTAGTTATCCAAAGCTTGCTCATCTCCGAGTCGCCCGGTAGATACATCTCCACCAACTCGCTATATGTACCGGAACCTTTTCAGAATAACGAGTATTGACGTTAGTAACAATACATAGAGAGGAGACTTACGGGAGTAATTTATAGTAGGAGTCCTTTCATTTCCACATATCTAGGTACAGGTACTTAGGACTATAGATCACGATGAGAAGTTGTACTACCTGCCTATATCATCGAGAAGCGTCGAGAAGTAACTTAAGACTGTTAATCCTCCCGAACGCACCTAATATCCGTGTGAAAACATTATAGGTAGGTACACAAATCGAGAATCACCTAGAGTAGTTCACAACCAGTGCATCTCAGGGAATATCAAATATCAAGAGTAAAACCTCTCTCAATTAATAGCTTACGGAGCTGGGTATCTCGCAACACGTCGCCGCAAAAAAAGCAGCGACAAACAACCACTACCGCCACTATATACACGCGCCATTCGTCATACATATCAGTCCTCGTAACCCGTGTCCTTTTCTTTTTTTCTTTTTTTAGTCTGTTACTGGTTGTAGTTCGTTAATTTTCCCCGAGATTCTGCAATTTTAAACCGACCCCTCCAGAACACCCTTGCTGTGTAATGGCAGTCCTTTTTTTGGTACGACGATGATTAATTCCGCCTTTATGCTTAAGCAACCCTTACAATGACCTTCCACCCTAGCGCCCCGGCCTCACGGATGGCGCAGGACAGACATCCCCTCCTGCGACGGCTAATAACCGCGTTCCAGCCCCTTTCGGCGCAGAGCGCGCGAACCATGATCTCGAGGTCGGATCCGAACTGCCTCCTACGGGTTCCGAGCTTCATTCGAGACGAGGGGCTCGGGCTCGGGGGGTCGATGCGCTCTACCCTGCTGCGGGATGACGCGGCCGTGCTTGGCCGCCTTTCCAGATCCAGGGACCCGGGCATGCGGATCGGCGGGACGGCGGCAGGTTCCATGCCGAAGGAAGACGAGAGCGAGGACATGCGGGACAGGGAGGGCATGTCAGGGGATTGTGGCGGGGCGAAGCCGGTGATGCAATCGATGACGAGGAAGCGGGGTAGCTTGTTAGAGAGGGAAGATTGGGATGCGCTCCTTGTGTGGGTATGCGGTGCGGGCTTGCTCAGTAAATCGTCCAGGCTGCTGGAGTGTTGGTTAATCAGATCCACGAGGTGGATTGCGGTATAATTGTAGTATCTATGGAGTGGGTGGCCTGACGCGTGTTAGTAGGACGGATTACGTCGTGCGGATGAGAGGGGCTCACCTGTAATATGTGCCGGGCTAGAGGACTTCCCATTGGCATCGTGGCCGCCGACGTCGATTTGCTGAATGGTAGGACTAGTGGGTGATTTAAAATATTTAACATAACTAGAGGCGACGCAAGGGTGCGCCGTGACAAAATTAACATCATTAGTAAGCGCAAAATTGTGGTATTCGTCTTGGTCAAGTGAATCGTGAGAAATCGTAAACGTCGTAGAAGCAGGATATGTATGGATTTCCGGTTCCTTCTCCTTGTTATGTTCGGTAAATGGGTGGAAGCCCTTATCCGCCGTGGGCGTCGTGCTTACGCTATCTATCGGAGCGTATAAATTTAATGACTTAAGCTCTACTCTAATGTTCGAAGGCGGCGATTTCGCATATGAATTTTCATATGGAATAATAAAGTCTGCCGGTAGCACATTAGAAGGCTCAGCATCACCGAGCACGTCGGACTCGCGTTCTATGATGGTTTTCCCATAGATCCGAGCTTTCCTCCCCGTTCGAGCTAGATCGGCTGCAAGTGTAAGTAGCGTGGAACAGAACGACATAAATTCTCTCAGGCTTACCTGGATTAGTATCAACGGTAACATTAACCCATCCCTCGTCAAGTCCGCGCGGGACCACGTCGCTCGATATCCAACCCATGCATTCTGCAGCGCCTTGTCCGGCAGCCAGAACGCGACCCACAATGCAAGAAGTGCTCCAGAAACTCTTCCCGCTATAGACAAATCCACCGCATAGGCTAGCCCGCGGGCCAAGCCTTGGCAAGGCGTTTTCGTCAACTTCGAGTAAAGCCGACATAAGATAGTGAGACAACATGTCACCAGGTAAAATTAAACCGGATATGTATGATTTTGAGAACCAGCCCGATGCATGCAAAGCCGCCTCGATCTTCCGCCTTCTGGACGGCTGTCTCCTGCTAGGAATCAATGATTTGGCACCAGAAAAATAAGAGCGCCGTGAATCAAATGAAACAGGAGGTGCCGTGATAGATGTTCCTTTACCTAACGCGATAGCCGTCTCAGCTACTTTTGGCCCAGAATACTGTATATCTGGCCAACGTAGCTTGCGTGCAAAATGTATTAGTCCATAAACTTGTCTCTCGGTATATCTTCCCTGAATTGCGTATGCATATTCGGATTGGACATTGTGACGATATTGGCTATGATCAACATGATGCGCTCCGTACATGTGCTCATGCTTTAGATTCATCTTGCTCGTTAATGATGATAGCCACCCTTTGGGCGTAGATGGCTCGGTATGGGTCATGTTGGTCTTTGTGACATTGATGTTTTCAAGCCACGCTCGAGCGAGGATCAATGACCATTTGACGGAGATATTAGCCTCCTTTTCAAATCTGTGAACCTCGGATATCTTAAGACCTTCACCCAATCCATACTCATCACCCTCTGTGATAGCATCCAACCGAATGAGGAGCTCGCAGGCAAGAAGAATTTGGAGTAATAGCCAATATCGCTCTTCGCTTCGATCCTGCGAATCTTTCCCCTCATTTATCGAAATTCCATCAAAAATCTCATCGTCCATGGGGAAGGCCCACAAAATTTGGCCGAGGCGAACTCTCCATTCGATCCGGGAGAAATCAATCCAGGCATTTGGTGCCCCCAATACCTTTACTAAGGCAGAAATCTGTACAGCGAGACTGTGAGGTTCCTTGGGGTCCATAACTCTCGTCGGCGGATGGAGAATTTTAGAGAATAACTCGTTGTAAAGGTCATGGAAATTCATCCGAGGTCCACTTTGCTCGGTCTGGTACCTCTCCTCATTTTTCATCAGCTGTTCCATGATGGTCGAATCATCCAAATGACGCAGACCGTCCTTGGACATGATGAGTTTCTGACGCTGTTCGACGATCACATGACCCTTGGAACCCAAGCTATCGAAGCCATATTGCTCCTCCTGCAAGGCGTCAGCAACAGATATCTCCAAAGCAGCTTGGTAACCGATCGTGCCCTTTTCTAGACCTTGCATGCTGAGCATACTTGGCCGTTCCTGACATCTCGCATTAAAGTGAGCACGCTTCTTCCCGGATGGCGATGTCACGGACATGGGGTCGCGATGAATAATGCGAGGCCAGGCTGTAATACAGCCCCAGGCATCGTCGCTGATTTGAACGTGGTCAGCTAGGTCTCTGATGCCCAACTCGTCATTCCAGGGGAAGGCGACGGATGGATGCGGGGCACCGGTTCCGTGTCCTTGTGACCGAGCAAAGAATTGCGGAGCTCCGGAGAACAGCTTCTCTATCTCGGTTTCAGTTAATGAAGCCATGATGCGATTTAGCTTCAGCACGGGTTTGGGAGGTCTGCCATCGACTTTGTCTATTGTGCCCGGAGGAGGCGGAGACGGAAGTGGCTTGTTATAGTTGAGAGAGCCAGGAGAGCGCGGAGATAATGACGGCCTCTCAGACGATGACCGCGTGCTTGAAACTTGGCGGGATGGGGATGCAACCTAAATTAATTAAGCAACGGTTAGTTACCACTGATGCCACTGAGGAGTCTAAACAACAACTCGGAACTTGGCGACTTTCGTGAATCTGGCTTAGGAAATTATGAAGCTATTAAAACACGTGCTATTGCCTTATACCAAGACAATAATTTAGCTGTGCGGTTTAATAGTTTCTGCTATTCGAATAATTGAGAAATGAGAATAAAATTCAAGAAAAGAAAAAAAACAACGCAATGCAGGGTCTGGGCACGAATAATCAGCTGAGGTCAGAAGACGATTTAGGGGGTTTCGCATCTAAATCCCACATTGGCTTGAAAAGGGAAGATTGTATTGGTTCCAGGTTTCTGTAGGTTCAAAATCATGGATGCTCTTGTACTTTGATTTTCAAGTATATGTCACGGGTATGTACTGTATAGTACTTTCTGGACCTCGGACCTGGGGGTTGCCTGCAGAATGCAGTAGACTGACAGAAAGCTCATGGGAAAATGGGAGGATCGACTCTGGTCACTGGTGAGCTGTTTGGCAACTGTGCCAATTTGCTGCAATTGCGACAATGCTCCAAACCACTTAGCAAATAATAACGAATAATGAACAGTCAAGTACCAGGTACTAGTTGGCAAGTGCCCGAAAAGGGATGGGTGAATATGCGTTTTATGCGTTCTGAAGGGTAGGAGCGGTAAGGGTTGGCGGTAGGGGTTACTCAAAGGGGAAATCTGCTGAAGGTTACAGTACCGTGGTTTCCGCAGCGTTGACTTTCATTGGTTTCTCCGCACCACTTACACCTGCACCTGTACTAGCACTGAACGTACTTGTACTTGTACCCGTCCCCGTTCGTGCACGGCGTGCTCCGAATGCCCCTAAGCTCCCAAAGGTTAGGCCTAAACCTAAAGTTAAAGCTTCAGTTGATTCATTTTCGTTTTCGTTTTTGCCTTCGCCTTCGTTTCTGACTCGACCAACTTCACCAACATCCCGTCGTCGAGAACCGGAACTTTCCACTCTTTCGCTCTCCCTTTCTCTTTCCGTCTCTCCATATTGCGTATCGGTGATTTTGCTATCCTTTTTCAACTTATTCGGTGCTCGTGTGGAATTAGTCTTACGAATCTTTTCTCTTGGCCGACGTATGAATCCTCGAATACCAGTGCAATTAGTTGACCCTTTCTGCCGGTTGCCATCTCTTGGTTCCTTGGCATCTTTAATGAACACCAATGCTGAGCGTTTCAGCACCGCCAACGAAGGCATCTTGATAAACTCGTCTTGGGTCGCTATTCGGCCGTCTGGGGCGTCGGACGTGACGTCCAACGGCACGCCGCGCGAAACCTGCATTGAGGTTACAGAACGAGTCTGTCGTGTGTCGTTATGATAGTGTTTTGAGTTGCCATGAGGACGATCGCCAAGCCAACCAATTCCGGTTGGGATTAGAACTGAAGCGAAGAATCGAGCTCGAGTAATTATAAGTAGGGCATTTTAATCATCTCACAAGTCCGTGATGGGATGCACCCGAGCAGCCGGTGTAGATGATAGATCGCACAAATCGCGAAGATCAGGCTGGGCGGCGCAACCTATTATTAAAAAGCAAATCTTAGGTTCTTATGTCACTTATCCAACGGTCGGAACTGTCTCCCTATGTATATCCCGGACCAGTAACCTCACTCCTAATCTTCAGGTCTTAGTGTATGCCATGAGCCGCCAAGCTAGCCTCGAAAAGTGCCGGTCTTCTGGAAACCCCATGATAGATGGATTCGGTCCACTGGTCTTCTCACCCGCCAAACACCCTTGCATTTTGGTCGTTGTGACCATGGATGGTGAGCAAGATAATCAGCCGGTAAGCTAAATATCATGCACATTTTCAGTTGTTTCAAGTGCACTTCACAGCTCATAGGTCCTCTACATGAAGTGGGCAGGGACTTTTCGCTGTACGGATCTATACGGATTTGGCAACTTCAAAATCCCCCGACTAGTAATTTCGGGCTCTGCATAGCGAAAACCAATAGAACCGTGCACCTCACGCCCAGGTAGCCGTGGCATTCCTCTAAGAAAAGCCACACCGACATTATCTGGCGTTTTATACCATCCACGTTGTTTCTGGGGCTCCAGGGCTCACTAGCAGTTTCAGCCGTCATGCTTTACGTGGCTTGCGTGGGTAGTCCATCTAGATCCTAGGATCCACCGAACCGGACTTTCGAGCCTCTTCCGTTTTTTCTACTACTACCTCGTCCGGACCGCGAGTCCCATCCACCACTTTTTACGCATGGCGCGGGATTGAAACTGTATAGTAGGCTATGTATGCTACTGTGGTATGTATGAGCTACTGTCAGTTGCAAACAGCCTAGAGTTTCTACGACACATTAGAGCGCGACTTAGCCTCTTATTATTGTGGAAAAATTTACGGCCTACTTAACGATTCGAAACAACGCCAATGCCACGAAGTTGTATTGACATCTATTATCTCCAGCTTACTATTGACACGCCCTCTATTATTGAGTTAGGTCCCGAGCCCTACTGTGATGGGGTTTATACTACTTTAAGCTGTATAAGCGGTTTTTTATCTCGACTTCATCCCGAAAGATCCGGCTACTTTTGTTATAAATCAATATACATGGTACACGCTGACCAAGCTAGACCGAAACACGGTTCCTAAACCATGTTCGTCTCGAATATTTCAATAGAAATTCTTCGCAATTATATTTAAAGTAACGCTCAATTTTAAGTCGTCAAATCCGATATGATGTGAGAGCCTCAGATGTGACTATTAGTCAGGTCTTATTGTTACCGACTAATTCAAATCGTTCGGTTGTATGGAGCTTATACCTTAAGAGTTGGTTGCTGGATGATTATCCTAGCTAGAGGACGTTTCGCATGCATATATCATTTCTAGCGTCTACCTATTTCCATCCTACGTATGCATCAATGATCCCATAGCACGTCCGGCGCTGACTGCAATTTTCTAGAATCGCTCAAAAGGTGACCAGGTTGTCGATCAATTGTACCTAATGGCGATCACAAGCCATCCCACCTGATCTGAAACAATGTCAGGTTCCCCGGAATCTTACGTACAGCTGAGCTGGCCTATAGCTGCGATTACTTAGCTCTTACTGTCAGACAGAAAAGTTGTCGTTCACTCATTGGCTTTGCTCACCTGCCTTGTTAGTGACAACAACAACACCTAGCTAACGTTAAACAGAGCCTACCTCATCAAGCTTCTCTACTCGAGATTCTCACGTTGGTTGGAAATATAAGCTGTGTGACCTATATACCACTTAGGTTAGTGTTCTCCGATGCATATTCATTCACAGCTACGCTCATTGGTGCAATCCATACACATTTCAAGCCACATCAATATAATATAACCAACGTAACACAGGTACGATCCCGATCTCTTGCCAAGATTGTATATACGCACATCATTCTAATGTCTCGTAGTTGTATTGTCTCGTAGGAATGGGGCTGTACAGCCAACGGCGCGGCGTATCGGATATAGTTCCGTGAATGATTACTGGTGCCGTCTATTAAGAACCAGAATTCAAAGTCCCAGCAACTGTTTGGAATCAAGATGACAGCAGATAAGCTGCTAAAAAATCTACCTAGGTAGGAACCGGAGCCCGACAGTGTCTAGCGAGGCTTATCTTCCTACCTGCCTACCTAGGTGTTCAAGTGTTAGAGCTTCGTCCGAAAAATCCATCCGCAGCCTCTTATACTCCTATATGTGGAGTTGAGACATGTTTCATCATAGCCACACCTGATTAAAGTGGGATTTGGTAGTTCCGATGACAATAAGTGCGGTGAGCCCCCGCGATCAAAAGTCAATTGGTGACGCCAACAGCCTCGGATAGATGGATCGCATCATATTGATACCCCAACAAGTGCCGATATTTGTTCGTTTAGTCGTCGCAAAAGAACCGAGTCCGACAGCTACCCTAAACCATTCTTCGCGACCCTCTACGGCGATGTTCCCCGCCTACTTCTAGCCCGGTATTCATCCATCCTCAGCGCTAGGAGTATGCGAGTTGCATTCACAAGTTTCAGCCCATCAGGTTGGGCTGTGCCTACATTCGGCAAATTCGGTCCCGAGCATGTGATATATAGTCCATCACATTATTGGAACTGTAGTATAGGTGCTCACCAAGTCTCTTGATATCGGCGGCCTCCAGTTGAAGAGCCTAGGAGCGGCCGGCTGACAGATTCACCTCCGCTCCAGAGTAAATCAGAAACCGTCCTCTCTTTGGGCATCTCAAGATTCGCCATCAGGTATAGTAGAAGGTGGCCTCTAGCTTACTTACTATTCCAACGCCTCTTCAAAGAACATAGATTCTACGTGTTGGATTCACGTAATCAGCATAATTCGCGATCTTAGTCAAGACGGCGAATGACGCCATCAAGGTACCGTCAACCCGGTCCCACGAGGAGCGAGGAGCCTAAAATGGAAAAGGACCAGAAAAGACGCTTTCAGACCTTCAAAGCTGAACCCAGTGCCGTGGGTATGGGAATCATGGGAATGAACAGGTAACGTCAGCTCTAGGAGTTGGCAGTCGCCGATGATCCCAATATCTATAAATTTACGGAGGCCCATCTTCCAAATACCTATGCCTCTCAGGACGCTATTTCGCGACACTATCGTATATCATGCTATATAGATGCAGTGTACTACGGCCGACCTAGATTACCTTACATATGGGAACCCAAGTAGGCAAGCAATGCGATATTAGTTAGAATAATACACCATCTTTCAATACATATTACCTAGGTCTTCGGTGTTCGTAAACATCCATAAAATGGATAGTTGAAATGGATGTGATAGCATCATCGAGCTACTTTTGCATAAGACGCTACTCCAACAGTAGCTGAAAATAGGCTGGAGCGAAGGAAAGGATTCCCTGACTCCATATAGCGTGGGAGGTCAGCAATAGGCATTTTAGCGCGGTCTTCAACACAGGAGTTTGAGCAGGATGATGAACATTGAAATCTCGTTTGTATTGATGAGGCACATTACGACCTAACGTCAGCAGGCCAACTCGGTCGTCATCTTATACCCTCCAGCATGAGCGCGCTAGACTTCTACGGGGCTGGTACCTTGCGTAAACCCGACTTCGAAAGGCTTCACTCTCAAGAGCGTAATATCCACAACAACGTAACCCCTAGTTAGAAGCAGGAGTTACAACACTAGGATGGTCGATCTCAGAGCCCAACTTCGCCCACCATCACCATCGTACTATCAAATCAAGTCCATCCCGGCAATCTTGGGTATAATGCCTTCCTGAACGCCGCCTAACGCCGTGTATGCCGTAGCCACTAGCTTGAGATAGCTAGACTAGGAGTCTTCAAACTGGATAAATGCTTCAGAGATATTACGTCGCGGGTTTACACGGGAGGCGTGTCGTGGACAACGACTAATAGGTACTTTTGCTCGGGCACGATGACAAGCTCTTGTTTCTTTGTGCGCAGCCGAAGTAGCTTTAGCTCATCCTACACCAATCAATTAGCCCCTCATCGTATTCCTGTGTTTTAGCATAACATACCTCGGAATCTATCTCGTCAACTAGACTCCCGGCGGTGCTCAGGAAGGTCCAAATCATGCTGGCGAGCTCCTGCGCGGCCTGTGTCTCATTATTGGTGTTGGCGTTGACGTCGGTTGAGAAGGAACCGCTAGGTGGGTTCGGCAGCTGCAGCGAAGCTCTATTGTTGGCGTTATTGTTCTCAGATGTAGTAGAAGATCGCGCGGGTCGGATGGCGGAGATCTGGCCGTTGGTTTTGAGGACGGCGCCGTTTGTTCGGTCGATCATGAGCCATGCTTTGACGCCGGGTTTCTTGGACAGTCGGTGCAGGGATTCTTCTATAGATTCCGTATTGATTGCGGGCTGGGTTATTGATTAGAACAAATGTAGACATCATTTCTGAGTTGAACACGACTTACTAGCGGCTTTTCGGCCATTTTGTCCTGATTATGAATTAGAGGGATTGCTTCATTGAAGACTTCCAAGACAATTTAGGGACCTAAGTAAATAGCTTAAGCCACATGAGCCACAATGTTGTTACCCGCCACAGTGATAAGATAAGAGCAGAATTATGCCGCTAATTACCGCCAAAAAGTTGAAATGCGATTGATATTGCTGATATTATTACTGTGAGGTCCTAGGTGACTATAAATTCTGAAATGATATAGCAAATTGCTTGATTAAGGCTATTTCGCCAAGCCTTTCTGGTCCCAATGAATGAGTCAAGATGGGTTCCAGCGCCAAGAAGAAGAAGGAAAAGAAGAAGGACTTTCAGAAGCCCAAGTTGAAAGTAGGAAAAGCGAAACCGAAAGCTGCCAATTTCACAGATACCAGCTTTAAATCTAAAGGTATATATGTCTAATATGATTATTATATCGTTATATTCAAAAGCTAATCCCCTGTCTCTTACTAGCTATCGTATTACAACAGCAATTAGCTGAAAATGCGCCGAATCCAACCGAACGATTCAAGCATAACCTCTCTCTCATAGCTTCTCGCTCAGATACACAACGCAGAGATGCGCTATCGTACCTTGCGGGCCAGCTCTCAACTACGCCGCCGACAAATCCGGTAGGCATATCAACATTACTTCAGAAGCTTCTACCCTTAATGTCCGACTCTTCCGGGCCCGTACGAAACCAGTTATTGAAGCTGCTACGTCATCTTCCAGCTGATGAAGTCCGACCCCACGTTGAGAAGATTATGCTTTATATCAGGGGGACTATGACAAATATATCACAAGAAGTCAAGGATGACGGCCTCAGCTACATGGAGTGGCTTCTTGACGTCGCTGGAGAGGACGTCGTCTCGAGTCCCGGCTGCTGGGTAAAACCACTTCGAGACTTTATGTCCGTGCTAGGATGGACGGTCAAAACCACCCCAGCCAACACGGCCAAGAGTGGGTGGACTTCCGCGCCTAGAACCACGTTCGGCGCTAAGAAATACGGCCAATCCTTCCCACGACAGATGCTTATACTCTCTAAATTTCTAGAGATGGGATTCAAGCTAGGCGAACCCACGCCTTGGTCTCCCAACGACTGGTTCGACAATATAGGTCATGTGCCACGCATATCGGACCCATTTGGATATCTTGGTTTATTCAACCCCCCTAGAGACGAAGATGGCGAGATATACCGCAACAGAGAGGACAGACAAGACGTCTTCCAGAAGAGATTCATGGCAGCGATCGAAGAGGGTGTGGATATGGCTAAGAAAGAAGGAGGAACTGCAGGAAGAGCAGCAGCAACGCTGGATCAGGTTCTGAGGGATGGTATGGCCGATTACGAGCAGAACTCGCGACTTGATGATGACGAACACTTATGGGATGGGTATATCATGTAGGTCAGGTCTCAATACATGATTCATATACACTCAATCTCCTTCTATCTCGACTATACGTTCGACGTTGAACTAAAATTTAGATGGTGCTCCTCTTTTCTGCCACTATGTCATGTTCACTCTTTTTATACCAGTCTACTATTACATGATATCCATATATCATAGTTAGTGCCCCTATTTATTATACCCAACCCCAATTATGATATCAAGTGCCAAATACGCTACACAAAGACATGTTCATGCATTCCTTATGCATACCACCCCCCTCTGGTCTCGGGTATCAACATCAGGTCATGGGATTATTGTCTTAATTTATGTTCATGTGATATGAGGAACCCTAGATGGCATCTATTATTTCTTCTGAAGTCCTTAGATCTCTGTGCCTATCCAAAGTACTCCTAATTAATATATACATCCTATTGTTATATATTTATACATAATCCCCAGGTTCGTAGACCTACAAATGACCCGACCGTTCTTTGATGACTCGCTATCCTGATGTATCAGCTTTCTAGACAAACAGCAGATATCCCCTCATGTAAATGATAAACGCCACGCCAGTGAATATTAACACGAAAAGCCTTTATCCGCCAAGGTCTCAGAACAGATAATAAAGTATGAGCTAACGCTCCTTCTTCTCTGGAATAACCTTACGTACTAGGTGGAATCCCCATATTGCTAGCTTGGCATGGAAGTATCGACTTGATAGGCACTTCCAAGGATCTCTAGGTACATATAAATAAGCTTCGCGTAGTCCTAACGTCAGGTATCGCCAACGACATCGTCGCTTCCTCGTTACTATAACTCCAAACCCCAAACCCCTATATGTACTAAACCTTCAAGCTCACCTTCCGTCTCTCGCCGTTCCCCCCTACGCCGCCTTCTTACCCAGATCGCAGGTACTTCCGTATTGACTATGATGGGTACGTCCGGTAACCCTAAGTCACTTGTCGTTGCCGTTCCGGACATAACCAGCCTGTGAAGCACCTACCGTTGAATGTTTGTTCAGTCCGAATCACCGCCTACTTTCTAGTGCCTAGGAAAACTATTTAACACCAGCCGGGATTTTCTTCCAAAGTTTCTTCCTACATCTTTTTTCCTTCACCAAATTTCCTTCCCATCACTTTTCCCATCATCCTTTGTGAATCTCCTGGTCAGATTAAGTCTGCCCTCAAGGTTCATACGCAGGAAAAGGTAAGCAGATAATTATCCTCTCTTCTATCTTCTGAATTCCCTACCCCATCACTATTGACATCATCATCTTCATCATTTCCATTACTATCACCAACAAATTAGAACCCCATTGATGAAAGACCTTT
Organism: Annulohypoxylon stygium; assembly: GCA_003314315.1. Lineage (NCBI taxonomy): Eukaryota > Fungi > Ascomycota > Sordariomycetes > Xylariales > Hypoxylaceae > Annulohypoxylon > Annulohypoxylon stygium. The sequence goes on from QLPL01000026.1 coordinate 710,989, forward strand.
TTCACCCGCCGATCTACCTCCCGCTTCATTCACTTCCGAGATGCTAGCCACTCTTCCACCACTACTATCATAAGCACATACCCTTTTAATACTTCACTCATCTTACAATAGTTGTATCCCACTTCCCCTCTAGACGGAGGTTGTTTTATCTCGGCTTCGAATACATCTTTCCGTCCCATCTCTCTACCCCACCGAAAGGTAAATTATTTATTACACTTCCTCTTGCTTCCCCAGTATCTATCCTTCTCACTTCCTTCACCAAAAAAAGGCCATCCATACTTTCTCTCGGAAAGACAGTATTTCCCTAGTACTGTTCCCAAAACCAGCCATCACCCTCTACACTTCTTATTCATTTTCTATCCAATCCTCTATAGGAACCTTGCTGTTTCTACTCTGGTTTGGCAATTGATTTCTAACTCGGTCCTACTAAGGTTCTCCAGCTACTTTCGGCAATCTGCTAAAGCAGGTAAGTATTTATTTCCCAAAAACTTTCCTTCTTTCAAATTCTGCTCCTTGCGCTTCATTTCTGCATCAGCGGGATATCGGATACTTATCGTTTAAGTATCATATCAAAGAATCTATACATCTTCCTATATCATCTACCCTTGAAAGAGCTATGTGTATATGTCGCATAGTGCTTGATTTTTCTTTTCGCTTCATACTCCATCAATATTTAATGCTTTGATACTCAAAATCTTGGAAGATTTTTTTCTCAATATGCTAACCAAGCCTCTCTAGCTTTTACGGAACATCTATCAATCAACCAACATGTCTGCTGGCTGGGAAGCCCCGGGCATGAAGGCAGCGCTCCCTGATCAGGGCGCTGCCGGCCCTTCCAGTGCCGCTCCCTCCACCAAGGAGGAGCCTAAGCGTCCCGACAAGCCAGCCGGTGACTGGGGTCAAGTCTTCACTTACGACTATACCGAGACCGACAACAACCGCCAGTGGGGCGCAAACGGTGCCGTCTATGAGTGGACTGGTGAAGAGGGCGATGTTGGCCCTGAGAATCCTGAGCTGGAAATCCAGCTTTTCGGTGCTCCCGAAGAGCGATTCACTGCTGGTATTGACATCTCCAAGTAAGTACTTGTTCGGCTTCCTTGAAATTAATTATCCACTAACTTGATCAGGATCTACTCTATCAACGTCTTCCAGGAGGGTGAAAAGCGAATTGCCCCCGTCTTCACCTTCGATGCCGCTGGTCTTCACCCGATTATGTTGAAGAACATCAAGATGTGCGGTTACGACACTCCCACTCCCATCCAGAAGTATTGCATCCCTGCAATCAATATGGGATATGATTTGATCGCCATCGCTCAGACTGGTAAGTCACTGCGCTGTTGTGGAATATGAAAGTATTTAATCTTGCTAACTAATGAATTTCAGGTTCGGGCAAGACGGCAGCTTACCTGATCCCTATCTTGAACAACCTCATGGGCAAGGCCAAGAAGCTAGCTGCTCCTCGCCCTAATCCCCAGGCTTTTGCTGATGGTACAGCCCAGCCTATCCAAGCTGAACCTTTGGTTCTGATCATCTGTCCTACTCGAGAGTTGGCAATTCAGATCTTCGATGAAGCCCGCAAGTTCTGCTACCGCACCATGTTACGTCCTTGCGTCGTCTACGGCGGAGGACCTATCCGAGAGCAAATTGACCAGATTGGACGAGGTTGCGATCTTCTCATTGCCACTCCTGGCCGCCTGATTGACCTCATGGAGCGCGGTCGTTTGATCACTCTTCGTCGCCTTCGATACATGGTGATTGATGAAGCCGATGAGATGCTCGACAGCGATTGGAAGCCGGACTTTGAGAGAATCTTTACCGGCGGAGGTAAGTTGACACATTTTCTTGCAACGATAAATATGATTTCTAACGTTTGGTTGAAGAACATGAGGAGAGCAACGTGAAATACATGCTCTTCTCCGCTACGTTTCCCGGCGCGGTTCGTCGTCTTGCCAAAGACCATCTCGCCCAAGATCACGTTCGCATCAAGGTCGGCCGCATCGGAAGTACCCATGAGAACATCAAGCAAGACATCATCTTTGTGCGACAGGAGCTCAAGCAAACCGCACTTCTCGATCTTCTCTATTCTATGGAGCCTGGTCGCACTATTATCTTCGTCAACAACAAGCGCACTGCAGACGAGATTGACGACCTTCTTTTCCACAAGGGCTTGCCGTCTACTTCTATGCATTCGGATCGCACTCAGCGCGAGCGCGAGGACGCCATGCGAGCTTTCCGTGCCGGAAAGGCACCTCTCATGGTCACCACGGGTGTGTCAGCTCGTGGCATCGATGTACGCAACGTGAAGCACGTCATCAACTATGATCTTCCGACTGTCGAGCACGGTGGTATCCAGGAATATACCCATCGTATTGGTAGGTAATCCCTCGTTACGTATGGTTTACGCGGTTAACTAATGCCACATAGGTCGCACCGGTCGCATTGGTCATGTTGGACATGCAACCTCATTCTATACAGAACGTGACGAAGCACTCGCTGAAGAACTGACCAAATGCTTGATGGAAACCAAGCACACTATCCCTGATTTTCTCAAGGATCATATCCCCGAGGGAGTCGACCCCTCTAACTTCCAGATGGAGGACGACAACAGCGAGGAGGAAGATTATGGAGACTATGGCGCCGGAGGTGGTGCTGCTGCATTCGGCAATGAAGATGCTTGGGGCAGCGGTGCTCCTTTCGGAGAGGCTCCTGGTGCCCCGGGCACTGCAGATGCCGATGAAGGCTGGGGAGGCAACGCCAGCTCCGATCAGTGGTAATCACTTCCGATTACCCGCCCCCCAAGCCGAAATCCGGTGAGTGAATCGAGGTTGCGCGGAGGATAGGTGCGCATCTTTTGATGATCGCACATTCGCTCTGCACTTCCGAGTTTGTCTGAGAGATATTAGCAAGGGACCAAGGGTGCCAAATCGCCCCGATGAAGTTTCCCCGATGACTTTTCCCCCACACGGAGACCGAAGAGGCTTATCACACGAAAAGGACGCGAATTTCTAGATAGCCGTGAATACATAGGATCTCTGAATAAAAATTGCCCCAAGACCTTGTGTGCTTAATCGGTGATGACAGGCTTCAATTTTGTGCTAAAATGATCTATCTCACGATACTCTAAGTTTATATCTACTTCATCTCGGAAGATGTACATTTTAGGTAAGTAATTCATCGAATGAAAGTTTTGTAGTTTTAGGGACACGACCCGCCGTAAAATTATGAAAACGAGCGATCTTGCGGCAGGCAGTAGTCTTTTTATTGAGGTATTTTGATGTATACGGTCTGGAGTATTATAATGGCGCACTGTAAAAATTGCTATGAGATGTGTCTTCAGGGCATCTACAGATTCTAATTGAAGCGGAGGCCACTATAATATCCACAGATCTTGCTACAGATTGTAGGGTCCTTCAGCGCTTTTACCCCTGTAAGCACCGAGTACAGTATGACGTAGGCAATGTACTAAAGCTGTACACATCCGGATACATGCATGTGGTATTAAATTGGGTTCGGAACGGGGGCTTCGGCACACTAACGTTGGTTGCACAGAAGCGGTTTCTTTCGGTATTAAAATATTTTAGGATAGCAGGGTAGGTGTAGCACGGAACTTGAAGCACGGGAGCTCCCTTCGCCAGGCACGACAGTAGTCGGTAGAAGAATGAAAGTTAAATCCCGATGGCTACTGGCAAGCGACCTTCACTTCAAACTTCATGACCTCGATCGCGTCATCCGCACGGCGGATTGGATTGCCTCAATTCCCCGCCAATATAACATCTCACGTGCAATAATCTGTGGCGATGTCTTCACCACACGCACCTCGCAGCCTACTAATGTACTGGCAGCATGCTACCGCTTTTTGGGCCAGCTAGCAAGCGCCGTGCCTCATATGAACATTATTCTGGGCAACCATGACTTAGCCTATCGCCGTGATTACACCACCTCCGCGTTGGAGGCTTTAGCTACCGCTCGGCTAGCCCCGTTCGTAACGCTCCACACGGAGATCGGATGCCACAGTTGGGATGGGAGACGTGTCATTGTGATGCCTTTCCGAGAGGATCAAGGTGAGATCATCAAGTACATACGAGAATTAGATCCGAAAATTGCGGCAAATACGGTGGGGTTTGGACATCTGGCTATAAATCGGGCCATAACTCAGAAACACATTATCAATCCCGAGACGGGAATGCCCGGTTTGCCCTCTAGGTACCCAGGCCTTACCAGCGCGAGTGAATTTTCGTCGCTAGCGAGAACATTTACAGGGCACTTTCACAGCCACCAAACAATCTTCCAGGCTGCAAATAAAGAAAGCCAGGATCCTCAAGGAAGCATCACGTACATCGGGGCACCATTACAGCTCACCTGGGCGGATCTATTCGATACGAAGAAGGGAGTCATCTTACTCGACCCTAAAACCTTGGAGTTTGAATATGTCGAAAATCCATATGCCGTGGATTACACGTGCGTCGAAGCACAAGAGGTGCTAGCGGATAAGATCGACGCCGAAAGAGTTTGGGACAAGCATGTCATGATCACGGGGAAAATGTCAATGGGCAAGTACATCTCTACCAGGGATCGTCTTATCAAGCTAGGAGTGCGTAGTGTGAGAGACGGTAAACATGTCACGTCGGAATGGCAGTTCGGTCAAATGGGTCTTGGCAAGACCGCACTCCCCGCCGATGTTGAGAATAAACAAACTCACGAGAAAGAAGTCTCGAAAGAAGCAGAAATTACTCGACCTGATCTCGCTGACCCCCTGACTACTATTTCACAAGAATTGACAACTGGTAAGGTGGAGCTCAAGCCAATTGATCTGGTCGGACTCGTCGAGGAATACGTATCTTCTCTGGGCCTCGAATCTACCCTTGAGAATCGACGTGATACTCTATCACTCGTAGGAAAGAGGCTCTTTCATATCCACGGTAGCTTGAGTGATAAGACCGGCGGCAAGATAAAGTACAGAGATTTCCTCGACCCGTCGGCCCCTTCTACGCTTTTCATCCCTGAGAACGACGCTTTACAGGCATCCACGGCGGAAACGATCTTTGCCGCAAACCCTGTTGCGATCGAAATTACGAACTTTCTCGGTGTCCAGGGCACTTTAAGTCTTGATTTCAAGCATCACTTCCAGCCCGGTATAAATATGATAGTTGGGCACAACGGAGCGGGGAAGAGTACAATCATCGAGGCGATCGTTTGGTGTCAATTCGGACAGTGTATCCGAGGTGGACTCGGAGTAAATGACGTCGTTAACGATGTTGTCGGGAAGAATTGTGGCGTCCGTCTAACATTCGCAAATGGATATACAATTTCACGATTTCGGAAACACAGCGAGTTCCGCAATCGTGTGACCGTTGAAAAGGACGGTATAATCCAGCCGCAATTCGAAGGGCCTGATTCTAGGAATACCCAGGCATCTATTGATAACCTACTGGGAATAGACTTCGACACGTTTATCAGGATAGTACTACTCGGGAATGAGAGTGCTCCAAGCTTCTTGAATTCTACAACGCTCCAGAAGAGGCAGTTAATTGAATTGGTTCTGGGCTTAGAGGTCTTAGACGGTTGCGCGGAGACGTGCAATTCAATGCTAAGTCAAGTAGAAGAAGAACTTGGAGATATGCGGTCGCAACTCGATGGAGACACGCATAAATTGGAGGATTTGAAAACTCGAATCAAGCAGCTGGACCAAACACTGAGACGTCTACAACAGGAAGTAGCATCTCTTTCCCATGAAATAGAAGACAAGAAAAAGAAGCATCAGAGAATTTTGAGCCAGAAGGATTTGAACCTTGATAAGCTCAAGGGGCTCCTCAAAGCTGAGCAGCTTTTACCAGATTTAAAACCAGAGCTTCTAAGGCTTTCAAATGATATTAGCCCGGCGCAAAGTGAAGTCAATAGACTTGGCGTCCTAGCTAGGCTCGCTCAAGCCCGCTCGTTCATAGACCGCGAGCGAGTTATCATCGAGCAAGAGGTGACAGCTGCTAAGACACAGCTTCGTTCTCTTGATGACTACGTTGAGCGGCTCATTGAAGATAACGAAAGATTGGAAATCCCATCTTCAAATGTTGAAGATGAAACACCTAAAAGAGACAACATTGGCAATGTGCAAGGCTTCTTACTAAACATCACACAGACCTTCCAAAAGCTTTGGACGTTAGTCCTTAACATCATTAGCCCAGCGGCAAGAGAGAGAACTAGGATCAAGGGGGAGATCGCCCGCAAAGCAATGGAGGCAAGACAGCGATGGGACGAACACACGAAGACTATAATCACTTTTGCTAACAAGATCACTCTCACACAAGGCAGAGTAGCGAGTATAGCAGATACTATAACAGGCCTTCCCCGCAATGTGGCTATTCAGACTCACCTAAGCGAGAGCGATGTTCACCTTGCCTTGCAAAAACTGACAACGCAAGAAGCATTGAAAGTCCCTAATCAATTAAATACAGCTATAGATGGCCTCAAGACCCTGACTAATCGGCATGCTGAACTGCAACTCAAATGCGAGAGGCAGGAACGGGAACGGTTTCGAAAGCAACGTGCCGTCGAAGAACAAGAGAAAGAGATAGAAAGGATTAAAAAGGACTGGGCAGATTCTACAAATCGAGGTCATCTTCTGCTCGCTAAAAAAGAGCAGGAAATCACCACTTACAAAGGGATCCTCGTTACAGAAGCCGAGTCCCTCAGCATACTTAGCCGCCAGGTCGTCGATCTAAGTAAAAAGGTTACGGGATTACACTCCGACCGGGAAATATTCGCCTTCTGGCAGACAGCCCTCACGCGTCGCCAGGTCGCAGCATCAAAGACTACATTCCGTCGTCATGTTATCGGACGCCACCTAGGCGAGCTCAACAAACTTCTCGCACAGATCTTGATGGTCATGTACCAGGACGCGCACCTTGCGCACAGCATGATGACCGGCACGCTTAAGACTTTATTCGAAGGTGATGATGGCGAAGCCGACGACGAACGTATCGACGACGGCGATTCGGAAAAGACATCCGTCTTAGAGCCATCTTTATCCATGACCTCGACCCTCGGATACTCGAAGAAAAGTGGCGGCGAGCGAAAACGTGTCGATCTGGCCCTCTTCTTCGCGCTGTTCGTTATGAGCGAAGCTAGGAGCGCGCATAGGGCGGGCTACATGCTCGTCGATGAGGCGTTCGATGGGCTAGACACGGCGGGACAAGCTGCGGTGCTTAAGATGTGCCGTTGGATGACCGGGCGCTTGGCCTACGTATTCGTGATCACGCATAGTCAGACCTTCATCGCTCTGGCGGAGGATGGGAACGGGGCTGAGGGTGCTACTGGCGCGGGGGTGATTACTGCGAAGGCGGGGGATAAGGGCACGGAGTTGGAAGTTAATGGGGTGAAGATCAGTAGCTCCCCTGAGGATGCAAAGGCTTAGAAATCTCCGGTTAGTCCGGCTGGGTGTCGCGGTTGACTTCCCATCGCGATCTGTCGGGGCCTTGCATGGAGGGCTAAGCAGTAGACATCGGTGATCACATCTTTTCTACGTAATAGAGGGACTAGACCACAAAGACCGCGAATTGAATCCATCGCCACTCTAATGTTCCAATGATTGATTGTTCGTCTACGTAGGAATTACCTCGTATCCGAGATCTCCAAACTTTCATATTCACTATCCGGAAGCCCCGGACATACCTATAGTAGCCCAATCTCCTCACCATCGAGCAGATACCGTAACATACCCCTCAAAACCAGACAAGAACCCTCTCTAGACAAATATCGAAGCAGATATTGGCTCGGCGAGCGGCTGTTACGTAGGAATAATCTCGGAATGGGGAATGGTCGCTCTCGGTATGAGTAAGACGGGGAAGAGAGGAGAGGGGCAGAGAGACGGGAACAGGCAGACGCCATGGCTTAAGCTGGGGTTCCACACACACCTTACTAAATACTTGCGCCTCTCTATTTAATTTTTCTTCGCTCTCGGCGATAGGGATTGGGATAGGGGTTTGGCGTCTGGCGTTTGCTACTAAGTAGTACCTATCTATACACAGAGGTAGGCAAACGCCCTATCAGTTTCACTCCAATGCGATGTGTCATTAGTATAGGTAATTGGTTGTGATCATATTTCATATCAAGGTAATGCGATGTATATGATGCCGTTTGAAGCATCAAAATTGAGTACGGGTGTCTTTGCCGACGATGCCATGATGGTATACACCGGGTATAAGCACACCTCGACCTTAGTACGTGCTAACCCGTACATCCACGCCCTTCCATCGTCCATACTTACCTAAAGGAGTAGCGTACATAGTATGTGATGCAGTCTAATTTAATCTAGCGCATGTACTTGCGCCTCTCCTATTACTGATTTCCGCGTTCCGAAACCGTACCTCACAGCCCTAGAGACTAGACATGAGGGGGTTGTCACGAAGACGCCAATAGCGGTGATAGAAACCAAGACTAAAGTCTCCCGTTGAAGTTGATGTCCCACGACTCCTGGACTGACTCATCGATGAAACACTTACATAGTAGGTACCTATTTAGGACCCGGAGTATAAGGATTTGATTCGATTTGACAGGAGGATTCGCAGTTGCGCCGAGAGGCGTCTGTACATCGTAACACACACCCTAATCATATGCGCGCTGAGTGACGGAGAAAGGACGCAGGATTTCTCCTGTCCAGCCACTGCACGCACCCTCAAACGCCGTGGACTTCATCAACCAGCGCGGCACGCTGATTCAGCACGCACGAGAAGGTGGAGAGACCGAGGCAATGAGTATTCTCGGGGTCTCAGCTTAGCAATCTTCCGGCGCTGACATATCACATCCTATCTTACCTTACCCACAAAGTCCGCGGCGCCAGCAGCAAACGGCATAGACGGCACGACGAGCAGCGCGTCGTTACGCAGAGATGCACTTCTGAGCCGTGCGTTACCTACCTAGCAGCCTGGCCCCTAGTTATATGACCCAAGATTTCTAATACGTCACCTGCCTAGGCCGTGGGTCATTACGCATAACCTGTAGGTAACCTACAGCTGCCTGCCTGCCTGTCTGTCTGCAATAACCCGCCGTGAATTATCGCCGACGGGCAGGCATCTAACAAGTCCACGAGTCCGTTATCCCGTTGGAGCCGGGAAAGCCTGCTCCTAACGCCGGGACGTGTACTTACCTGCCTAGTAGCCAACCCCTACCCATGCCTCACCCACAACGCATAGCCGCAGGGGAAAGAAAAAAGCAAAGCAAAGCAACGCGGGAGGGAAACAACTCACCTATATCAAAAACGCGATATGTATATGCGCACCTCACCTACCCCCATCCCAGCGTTCACCTTGCCCCTAAGTATCGCGCGTGGCCTTCACGCCGATGCGTTCGCATCGTGCGCTGTAAAAAACAGTGGGCCTACCTACCTGTACCTTACGTAGTACCAACCAACCAAGCGTGTCCACCAATCTCTGCATCTCCCATTGGTCCACCCCTCTCCCTAGCGCATGTCCCATTACCGTATTCAGACACCCGCTAAAAACGATTGGCTGCCGTCCCTCCTCCCCCAAACCTTGAACTCCGTGGAAGCCAGGCAGAAATCTTTTTGTCTCCGGATTGGTTCGTAGCTTCGGGAACTAGGTTAACCCGTCCATCTCGCAGCAAAAAAACCCTGTCGCATTAAAGTCCGATAAAAGGATACCTAGGTACTTAGGTAGGTAGACGTGTGGATTGGGTGGTAGTAAGTAATATGGAGCCAAACCGCTAGGGAAATTTCACGTCAGTCATGTTGACGATAGGTATGACTCACCCAACTCGCCCGCCCCACGGCTGACCGGTCGACGGGTCACACTCATCCTCCCCCTTTTTTAGCTACGGCTTTTTTGACTCGCTGCCTTTCTACCAACGACCTACGAAGCCTGCCTCACATCAGCAAACAAGGGGGGATAGGAGGGATAAGGAAAACATCATGATTCGGTAATTACCTTCGTGCTGGCTATCAAATTCAAATGCGTGGCTTTAGTTTGGTCGCCTCGTGACAGTGAAACATCGAATCTCGTGTCAAATTCAGCTGCTTCCTCTTGGCAATCTCGAGAAACCTCAGCTTCTCTAGATCCATAGTATTTTTTCGGCTTCTTTTTCAGCTCAAAGGTCAGTATTCCCAATGCACACAAGTTTCACTTAAAAGACGAAGAACAAAAAGCTGGCAACTCAACATGAATAGTAATCGTAGTCTTTTTCTGTTATCGTTGCGTTTTTCAGCTTAAGGAAGCCTGTTATCAGAATTTCATACTATCTGCGGAGGTTGTGTGTCCTCTTTCAAAGCTCTCTCTAACAGTAGGATTCTTTTTTCGCTTTGCTTATGTACCTCGAGGTTTCTCTCGATACTCGATTGCGCATCTCCTTTTCAGGCTAGATAGTAATATAAACAAGAACGTCCTTATGCGCCTTCTGTTTTGCTCGTACCTACTCGATCGAAGGATACGGCATCCGCTTTTCGACGAGTGCCAGAATAATCGATCGGCGGGGTCGGAGGTACGAATAATCGCTGGCCGCACGAATCAAGTAAAGACAAGAATCTCATCTCGTTGCGCTCGAGGTGTCTGCACCAAGTGCTAGCTTGCCATATTTCTCGAGTTTCGCCTTCTTACTCTCTGCTACTATCTCCGCTGCTGCCACTGAACTAGCCATTACTGTTTGAACAATCACCATGATTATCCCCTCCGGAACACCATTAGAAACGATAGCCCATCTCCTTGTTCACTCGTACACAAGCAACTACCCACCTTCCTTCCCCATATGCTGTGATCCTGGAAATGCATGAATCGAGAAAAAAATCGAGGTTTTTTTTCGCCTGTGCCACTGACCATTGTCGGTACTCTCTATAAACTATTGTGACTTCCAAAACGTGGTATCAAGCCGTCGAACCCCTCCTGTTGCTGAACAAAGAAAATAGTTGAATATTGTCACAAGGGATATTTGTCGTCGGTTGCGGTAAATACCTAATCATGCTGTAGATAGCAAATAAATTCTAAGGCAGAATATCTTTCCACATGCCTGGAGCGCCGGGACCACCAACAGCAGGGTGAATCGCGGGGATGGCATATGATCGGACATCAGTTGAGCAGCAGAAGCGTTTTCGACCGCCATTCGATTGAACTGGAGTCTGTTGGTTACCTAGATCCATAGACGTAAGACCGCGGACCATGGATTCATGACCTTCTCTTTCGGCAATGCTATAATACTGAGTGCTCAACATCTCTCGAACATTCTCCTGCAGGGAATTGTCAATTGATGACGGTCGACTTCGCTTTAGTCTAGCGGGCAGTTGAGGCTGGGGGTTCGCCCTCTGCTGGTAACTGTGGAGTTCTTGTAGAGCACGAGCGGCATTTGTGGCATCGTCCAATTCACACCCTCGAGCCAACGGCGTCTCCATCGACATCTGAACCAAATCTTTACCCACCGTGCCGGTGTAAGATTCGGGCGAGGACGTGATGCAATTCTCTTCGTAATCTTCAGGTACCGAAGCGATAATGGGTCTTAAGCTCTGCCTCTCACTACATAGCTTCGCGTATCGGCATCGCGCCTGAACATCCAATTTGGTGGACGGCGCGCTGGCCAGCGACGAAGCAGATGAGATAGAGGATGAGCGAGACGTACGAGAAGAATCAGAAATCATCGATTCCGGTGAAGATGCTGTCGAAATGGAATTGGCAAGGGAAGAACGACGCGTTGAAACGTAGCTCATAGGCGAAGAACTGATAGAACCAGGCCATCGGTCCATATTTTGAGAGGCGGAAACGTTGGCGGCTTGCGCCATTGCGAAGCCCATGGAACCTTTCCCGCTGAGGAGACAAGTAGCAACAGTCGCAGCGGGAGTGCTCAATCCGATTGACTGAGGAGTGAGGCGAGGAGTAGGTAGCAAACCCAACGCCGGAGCAAATCGACCTGGTGTATGTACAGTGGCCGGTGCGGGCTCCATAACGAAGGGGATGTTAAAGGTCTTGGGCGTAGACAGGTTGCTCGTATAACTAGAAGTATCCGAGGGAGGAGAGGATGCTGGAAGAGACGGAGTTGGCGTGGTGTCTCGGAAATTGATCGCTGAGGGGCTCAAGGGGATAAGGTCCTCAATGTTGTTCAACTCGGGTTCGAGATTAAGAATAAGATCCCTCCACTCTTTCTGTTGTTGATCTACGATTTGAGAGCAGGCTGACCCGGATGACGGGGGTTGCGACGGCGTGTGCTTCAAAACGATCTCGGTCCATCGTTTGAATACGGCATCAGTAATATGGAGCTTCCATTTTACTGCTTCCAAAAATGCCATCTCGTTTTGGTTAATCTCCTGAGTCGCGAGTCCCGATATCTTACTCCAAGCTCGTGCAGAGTAGTTGCGATCCTGCAAGTACTTCGAAGCCAGAATCAAGGCGGCCAGAAACATCCGACGGCCACACTGGAGTACCCTGCTTGCGTGGACATCGTCGGGTTGTTCCATGGTAAAATCATGGTTCGGGACATGAGGCTTAATCAGTATCAAATAATAGAGGGCAACTTGCAAAGTAGAATAGCTCGTGCGAGAACGGCGTAGAGTTTCTTGGATGAAAGTGCGCAGAGGTAGCACGGCTTTGGGACCCATCTCTTGTCGGTGGAAAACGGAAGATAGTGGCCAAATCGCTTCTACAATCTGGGTCGACGAATCTAAAGGAGTTGAGCTCGGATCAGGGGGGGCATTGGAATATTTCGTAGTTGCTTACCAACGAGGCTATCGACAAAGTTCACCTTGCGATCACTTTGGCGAACTAGAGGCGGAGGGCATCCGGACCTGGTAGTCGCACCGCTATTGGTGCGTCGTGGATTACGACGAAGCTCTTGCGGAACTTCGGCTGGTTGCGGCTGTGTTGGCCAGCAGGTGTTAAGTGAGATCTGGCTGCATGCAACCTCAGATCTGGAGGGCCTGGATAGGCGGGCATAGGAGTAAGAAGCACATTGCTCTGACGAATCAGAAGCGCATGCGGAAATAGTAGTATCGTCCGAGGACTGGGAAGATGCTTCGGACCAAACCGAGGCTGCGGAGGATGAGGCGGAAGAGGCTATAGAGGAGCTGTATGGTCCATTTTGGGAGGAGTTTTGGGAGGAATTCATAAAAGAAGGCAACGCATCAATGTCGTTGCACATCATCTTGAGAAGACAGGAGGTGAAGAGTTTCTAGGACTTAAAACCTCCAGTCGTCTGTCGAGCAGAGTCAAACCGAGTAGATCGATATACCGAGAGATGGATCGTGAATTCTTTTTTTATCGACTGGGAGGCCCTACAATAGCATCATAACACTGCTATTGTAAAGCAACAGATGGATCGAAAAAGAGTTGGGGTTCTAGACACGGGTGCCTCTAACCAGAGTTTCACGAACGATCAAACCGGAAGACAGAGCGGGACAGACGACTGGAGTGGATGATATCGATTTCGCAACCTGCATCGTGCGGTTATTTGTTTCTACCAGGAAACAAAAGAGTTGGTGGGTTAGGACAGCAGTCGCACCAGCTAGATATGCATCAAGCTGGGCTTCTACTTGACCAAAAAAATGGAAATCACGAGCGAATTGGATCTGGTTTTGGTTTTAAATTTGGTCTTTTGATTTTGGAGTTGCGAGTCGCGAATGCGAATTGCGTTGCGGGTTAAGGCGGCTTTTCGAGGAATTAGATTATCGGAACGTCGGGGTCGGCGCGGGTGCGGAACGCGATTTGGGGGTTGAATAATTGTAGGCGCCGGATTGGCTGGCGATGTGTTGTGTAAGAAATCGATTTATGCAAGGTACAAGCTCTCAAGCTGCAACCATTCTTTTTTTACTCTAGTACCGATAGGATATGCATGTGTTATATCGTTGGTACGGTTGATTGATATTGGGTTATTGAGATATTGAGATTGAGATTGAGATATTGCAGGGACCTGGAGATCTGGAGATACGAGACAAAAGTAAAAAGGTAGTAGTAATTCCACGTGGAAATATCAACCCTTTTAAATTGCAATATTGAGGTTATACCTGAGGCGAACAGGCGTCAAGATTAGGTAGATGGCACGGTATGTACGGTACGTGTTAAAAAGGTTAAAGACGGTAGAGAGGAGAGGGAGAGTGAAGGATGATGAGTCTTTAGTCGCGTGGTCAAAAGGCCGAAGTCGTACTGTTAGACTGTAGACTGTAGTAAGAAAGAAGGACCAAGGACTAATGACTTAATGACCAGGTGAAGGCGAGGACGATGGCGAAACCGAGAACTGGCGACAGGGTGTGTACTGTATTTTAGTCCAAAAGTGGCTTTTGCCTCTGGGGTTCTTTCCAGTTGGGTTGGTAAAGGTCAGGTACCTATTCGATGACTCTTTCTTTGGTGTGAGGTGGCGAAGACAGTCCGATCATTACCGCTAAGTGGGCTGTTTGTATAGGTGGTTGCTGCGCTGAACCTTCTGGGAACAGTGAACCTTGGGAATCCTTGGGATGCTGCGAGCCTGGGTAATGCTAGGTACTGTCCAGGGGTGGTCGGTGCGTTCTTCTCAACCGGCGCTAGTCTGTTTGAGTGCGGTGTCCTAAATTTCCAAGTACCCAAGTACCTAGGTAACTTTCGATCTTGAGATTGATGGCTGTCCTTTTTTTGGTTTTTTTATTGGGGTACTTTCCAGAGTTGCTTGGGTGGCGCTGTACCGTGCTGGCTCAAACAACTGGGGTTGATATGCTGGTATGTCGAATTATGGTGTATGGTGTAATTTTCATAGACCGTATTAACTGCGGATCCGGGTGACTCCCAACCTTGAACTAGCACGTTGCAAAGGAATTGCAAGGGAAAAATGACGGTCACACGCGTGGAAGCCTGGGAATGGGTCCAGATCCAAGTCCAAGCCGTGTGAGTGGCGATTAATCCAAAAGGAACAAAGGGCTGAGAGGAGATCTTGGTGAGTAAAGAATAAAGAGTTATAAAAATCAAATCAAAACCAAATATGAGTACAAATTAAGATTGGAGTAATGTTGTGAGCTGTGAGTCGACGGAGTGTACGGGGTGTACGCAAACAGTAGTTCTCTTTTCTTCCTTTTTTTGGCCTTTGAGTAATCCGGGGTGGCGTCTGTTGGTTCCAATGGCTCCAAAGTATATCTTAGAATGAGAGAAGAGGAATAATAGTGGTAATAGTAACAATAATTGTCGAAGGACTGTTAGATGTCATTGGGACATAAAAAATTGAGATATGATTCGTTTCGTTGGGAGACCTTGTTTTTCAAATTCCAATAGGGGTATCGTATCGATAAATCGACTTTTTTGGTTTTGAACTTTTTCCTCTTATTCTAAGTCGCGGAGAGTACAAGTCAATGCCACTGCGGGACGAAAATAGAGGTTGATCAAGAAGTGAGAATGCACAATGAAGGGGGGATAGCAGATCAGGATAAGGATAAGGGAATAATTTCAGGAGAGGTATAACTTGGAAATTGAAACTAATAGCTCAAGTATCGCTCTCTGTAATATTAGAGCAGACTTTCAAGAAGTCGCCTTGTCGTCGTTTAGATCTTCAAATCGAACATTGCGGCGGCTTTGTTCGATGGGAGGAGAGGGAAACGGGAGAGGACAGCCGACGCATGGGGCACCGACGAGTTTTGAATAACGGGAACTGAGAGATTCGACAAAGTCAATTTGGGGGTGGGCACTTGGGGAATACAGGATGCGCAGGATAATACATGCATAGTTACGGTCAAGAGGATGGGGAAATCAAAACCACGAGCGAGTGAACGTCGACTCCGAACTGGAAATCTACACACCTTGTACGTAGTAAAGATGATAGTGAACCAATCAAAAGTTAACACTTCAGAGACAGCCAGCCATATTAGGGAAAAATGTGGAGACAATTGGTGTGTCGGCATCAAAAGGGGGGGTCAAATTTAAAGATGGCAGTACGTAATTGGCTTAAAGGAAGTTTTAGAAGATTATTTTGGAGTACTAATAGCAGAATGAGCCACTCATCTACGAGGCTGGGGGTGTTTCGAAGGATACCCTCCCCTGTAAAAGATGTACGAATTCATAACTGGCTGTAACCAATAAGGGACTAGTAGTAGTATTTTAGCTTCCAGCCATTGGTTAATTTAAATCGCGTTGTGGGTAGTTGCAGACTCAAGCTTGCAGACAAATCCAAACCCCTGCAAGATATGCAATCCATGGATATGTACTACATATACTACATGTACGTATATATGTACTTGAGTATTATTATTATGTTACTCTTAGTATCGGACTAATGTGGTTAGCGGTATGCAACTTGGTAGTTAGCCATTACGACCTAAAGCTGTTCAAAGCCAGCTAGGAAAACTGGACAAGAACAACTTTGGGCAATCAATCAATCTTTTTATCGACTTATCGACGCATCGACGCGGAAATGATGGAAATGATGGCAACCTTGGAAAGTTTGTGAAGAGTCATCATTTTTTCAACCCATCCACACATCCAATCTCCTCCAATCATACAATCATACAATCATCCAACCATATCCCTCAGCCAACTACGCCCCCCGTTTTTATCCTCCTTCTACTATGTAGTGTATTCCTCATTCCTTACTATTTTCATCCCGCTACTTCGCGGGCATTCCCTCACCAACCAACAATCAGATCAAGCGTTTTCAACCTTTGTTTGCCTGATGTTGTTTATTTAGACGGTCATTAGATGGGCGGCCACATATGACCAGGCCTGATAACGAAAAGAATTGGCCGGGCTGGCTAAGTTGCCTGGCTTGATAACTTCATTGGCAAAGGGAAAAAGGAAAGAATAGGAGAAATGAAATAGAATAACTCGTCGATATTGCTCTGCCGTCTGTTATCCATGCCCTGCCGCCGTGTACATGCATCGCTTGCATGTACGAGCGTTCCATGTATGAATTCGAGGTTTGCTTGGAGCAGCCTGGATCACACATTGCCACCAAGGGCGGCGGCAGCGGCAGCGGCAACAGGAGCAGCAGCAGTAGCAACATTGGCAGTGATTATGGTGTAACGCCTGCCTTGCAAATAATACATGCTATACCTATTAGGTAGTGAAATTTTTTGACTCTTTGGGGTCAAGCCGACATGAACTAACAACACGAGATTGGGGAAACTTCCAGGCTTGGAATGAATCGACACATTAACACGATGGTCTGGTCTAGACAACTAACAACCGGAAGCATCGATGTTTCGAGAAGCTTCAACGCTTCAATACGATCAACCATTATTCAACGACGACTTACATGACGATAATTCGATAATTTGGTTTAAAATTTCCTATCATGAGATTTTCGTATTACACTACCTACGCTGTCATATCAGTGGCACTTCTAGAGCAGTCATCCACGGAGACAAGGTCGGACCTGCGTCCCCCCTCCCTTGTGGCTCTGGGGTTACCAAGGGAGAATCAGTCACACCCCCCTAAGCTGTCGGTCATGGATCATGACTATTGTCAGCCTAGATCAATCTGATTTTCGCCTTATGCTCTCAAATCATCGATGCCGAGTGCTATTTTCGTCTCGATTTTCCAGCCTCAGAGCCTTATTTATTCAAGTTGAACAGAATCGGCCTAGATTCGAGATATCAGTACCTCAGATTCAGGTACTAATTAAGACTTTCCCGCTCCGGATCGAGGCTGGAGTCACTTCACTGCCGGAAATCGGAGCATTTCGCCATTGCTGGCTTGCCACGGTCAACATGCACGAACTTCTAGGCATTATGTATTAGACTGACATTACTTGTTTCGGATAGGAGTCACCCGTATCCGCCTTTTGCGACTTCCTAGTAGGCCACATTGTTTGAGCTACATATGGATCGATCCACATATCGAGCCAAGATCATGCATCGGGCGAAGCTTAGGCAAGCCTCCTCGTCGCCTTACATAAAACTTGCAAATACAATACTGAATGAGATCAGCCACTGCTTATCTACTAACCTAGGCAGGATTTAACGACGGCGAGGTTCAATCAACTTTGCAAAATTAGTGAGGGATGCGATACACACACTCTTTCAGCAATTATCTCATCACATCAAGTTTGCAAGCATCCGCCCAATAGAAAACATCGCTGTGACAACATCGCTGTGACAACCAATTACATTGAAGACTCAATAGGTACTTGATCACCAACTTCTATAGTATATTATTCTATGTATTCTTCGAGGAATTTTCTATAATTCAAAGAAAGAGAAAATCTGTGGTACGCTATCACAAGGTGATCAAACCTCGACGAGGGAGACAAGACGAGCCCGAGCCTAGATAATCCATTATGATTCACCTCTAATATCCGGATACTTTGCAAACATCGATTTTCAGGACTCACAGCTCGCTTGTCAGTTTGCCTCCTCCTGATGACAGTGTATACGAACTCGATACGACAATCTAGGGTCAAAAAATCTTCAGACACATAACGCATAACTAGAGTTCGTCATGGCATGTTGTGGCTTTGATAAGCCTTTTGCCCGAGTAGTCGCTCATACCGGACGATTCTTCGCCGAGAGAATCTCAATCACGGGTCCGCAAATGACGTATGAGTTCTAACGTCGATAACAACCTAAACTCTGTTATATGATTCTTAATATAATTCATATAATTCTTGGCCCAGAATTGACTCCCTATTCATACTCAGTATGACCAAGGTAAGGGTAATCCAGAATTAGCTCATAAATACAACCCCACCTTGGCGTCGACAATGGCATTTGGAGTTGCACTTCGGAATATTATTGTTTCCTAGACTGAACCAAAATCGAAACTGATAATCACCCACTCTCCTAATATCACGGCGCACGGGGCGAGCAGGACGACCAGGCCGCCACACTGAGCCTACGTAGTATCACCAAGTATCCATATGTAAAGAAGGCGGAAGGGTTGAGGGGTATTCGTACTACATTACTACAGTAACCTATGGCAGATATCCCCATCAATCTCTGCGCACATAGGGTACATAGGTGGTGATCCGGGGGCTATTGCCCACTATGCAGGGTAACCCTGTTTAGGCTATCCTTCAGGCTTTGAAGAAGCATGATGGCGTCCATGACTCGCGACGTCAAGGTCGTCAAGGTAGCAAAATCAAAGCCATCGGGAAAGGCTAGACGAATTATCGCCAATGACGACATTCAACTAAGAATCAGCCCGCAGCCCTTCTGGAGGCCTTGAGTATCGTGTTGGGGGGGGAACGGAGGGGGGAACGATCAAGTGTATCAGCAGGGGGTGCGAACTGGATCTCGAAACGATCCCTTTCCGCAAAATTTAGCCCTTTGATGTGGTCCATCTCGTGCCACACCAACCAATTAGACAGATTGCTACTACTAAGTACCAGGTGTACCAGTCACAGCCTAGCATCGCGATGACTCAACTCAACCTCACTTGGCTAAAATGGCGAATCCAATAATCCATCGGTATCGTATCACGAACCAGACTCAACGACCGAGCCTAATGATTCAGCGCGAGATCGGAGTGTAAGACAACAATCGTGTATGGATCTCACATTGAGCTTTGCTTAACTTAGAATGTGAAAAAAATACACAGGTCACGCCGGGACTGATTTGAAGAAAGTTTGTGGGAAACAGCTGGAGGCTTGAGCCAGCTGACGATGACTACCTGACATGGGGAGAATATGACAAGCTCTGGTAGCTGATGACTTCGGCGTTATTTGGACGTTGGGAACCGCATAGCTGAAGCGCTTCCAACCGCTGTTGAGCGTCAATCCGTTGATGGGCCACGAAATCCCAGGGCTTTGCGGCAAAATTTTCATTACAATCTGATGAGAATCTTATGATAGTCACATCGGCAAAGTAACCTGTACCAATGCATTAATTACCGCGCGCATTTTCAAAAGCCGCCATACTAGATGATTTTTACTATGCCGCGTACAGCATTGGGGGACAACGACATCATTGCGGCCAGCTACATTGCTCCGCTTTGTTCCGATAATTCCACTCGGCAGGTCTCGGTATCTTATTGGGTTCGGGCTCCCGTTAGTCCATCGATACGTGTCGGCCACATGCGACATAGTTTCTAGAACAAGTGGATTTAAGCGGTCTAGTACGGGTTGTAGTCATAACCATGGTCATGGTAGAACTTCATGATCCCGTCGTTCGCGAAGATGAGGGTGTTGAGCGCTACACCAGTCTGGCGCCGTCCCAGTTCAACATCCGAAAGCCCAAGTCTCCCAACACAACGGTTCACGAAGGACTCACACTCTCACACCCACAATGTAGAACCTTACAACCTTACAGCCACATGGCCATGATAGATTTTCCAAGCGCCGAGATAGGCATCCGGTAGGCATACAACATGGTTCCTGAACCTGATGCAAGAACCTGATGTCAATACATCTGCTAATTCATCACATGCGCCGCGCTTGTCCAAAATGGGACGTTTTCAGCTCCGCAGAGGACTGCGAGATAGCAAGCTGCGAACCATCTCGCTCGTTGCGGGTCGTGCTGGCGTATACGGCGGGGTAGGTACAGGACATCACGGTAATATATCGTGTTTTTAATTGAGAATAGGGCATTGTCCGACAGACTAGGATCAATCGTCCAATGAGAGGCGGCGTAAGTGAGTAATTATCACTACGTCTTCTATGTATATCCTGCACCGCCCGCCTACAAATCCACGGCTACGGCTTTGCGTTGGAGGGGCGATGTGATGGGTCTTCAGTTGACTGACTACCTGAAATTCAGGGCATGGCGTAGTTGTAGTTTACCTCATTCCCCACGGTACATACCCTACATACTCCCTACATACTCCCTACATATTCTCTACTCCCTATTACTCCCTAAATCCCTAGATCTACGAGTTTATACACTCGTATAATATTTATTGCATGAGGCAAATATCAAAAGAGTGGGTGGGCAAATCTCCGAGACACCTTCAACATTTTTAATCACGAACCATGTGAAACCTTCGTGTGCTGGTCTGGCAGTGTCTTGCTTTTACCAATCTACCTGCAAAACATCCCTGTAAAATCGGCTTTAACGAGAGGGCTCAGACTCGAGTCAACGGTGTGTTCGAGTCGCCTTTCGCCGTCCCCGCATTGTACAGCGCCTTTTTACGCAGTAATACTGCCAGGATCCAAAACCAGGTCTAGCAAAGTCCGGAGGGTTCAACTTCCAGCACCGCCATCATCGCGGACCTGGTAATTGCGCGTTCAACGGCTCGAGCCCTCCCAACTCCCAACACGTCGAAAGTTTTCGATATACCAAGCAAAAGTCAAAGAGGGAGAAGGGAACCCGCAACTCTAAGCGGTCGCCCGTAGTCCGCTGCAGAGTCGTCACGCGCGAGGCTTGGACCCCAACAGCATTCCCTATTTCAGCTGTAATATTGCACTCCGATCGACCCAGACAGGGGTGTCGCGCGTGAACCAATCTTCGGGAGCTACGGGCATAGCTTTCTTCCCCCAGAAAAAGAATCCCAGAAACCTTCTGAATTTTTTTCGGGTCGACGACGGGCGCCGTATTGGCAGATTATTAACTTTTCGGGTAGATTATATTGGATGATTACGGGGTCCGATCTAGATAGGGTACGAAATAGCGCAAAGCGCTTGTCTTCGTACGGAGATTTATCTGTCGCCCTTCCGGAAGCCTACGTGTATGGTGTATGGCGTATGTATGTATGGTACGGTATGCGCTGTAGGTCTGCTATCCTATTCTATTCCCCTATTCTAATTTGCTTACCGTCGCTCTCATTTTTGCGGGTGGTCGGGTCAGCGGTATGACAATGCATTGATAGGTGCATAGTAAAAACGCATAACGGGAACAGGGCACATGATTGATGGACACAAGAGCTTGGATGCTTTCTATTGGTACTCCGAACCCCGTGAAGCAATGACCCCTCGTCCGCCATATGCTAGTTATATGCAGTCTGGATCAAGTCCGGGACAGCTAGCACAAAAGTCACGTTATTTATTTCTTGGGTGTTTCTAGGCGTTCTCGAAGCTCATATCGCGATTCGAAAACCAAACATGCGGAAGGCTTCGTCCCTGCGAATATCGTATCCCGATTTCTGTCATTTTCCCATTCTTCCCCCGCTTTGTCGTATGTGCGGCAGTCTATAGCGTACATATAGTAGCGCGTGTTCTATCGATGTGTCATGTACGTCCCATGGTATCGTAGTAAGCCCGCCGCCCTGCCCGTGTATGTATAGATTGTATCCCGAAGTACAGATTTGAAGCTTAGGTGCGTACGGCTGTAGATCCGAGGCAAAATGACCGACGATGGATTTCCCAGGTAGGAAACCCATCCCCCAGGCAGCAGCGAAATTTCTAGCTGCCGATGTTTGGGGGATCTAGAATGTCTAACAGATCTCCAGTATCTCTGGCGTCTAAGGACAGAGATGAAACATAGTCGATGAAAGCTACGGTATCACAAGAGCCTGACCTATCTGTCAGCCTTGAAGTTAATTAAGACGGGTGGTATATTCTAAACAATTGTAGAAATATCTGCACAAGTTAGAGTGGTCATTTAAACGCCTTGTTCCAGTATTCCGCCATTTCCCCGCGAACCACGTCGAGGCTAGGACTCTTCAAAATTATCATGGTACCACCAAGATGATCACAATCATATCGCGTTGTTCTGCAAGATGAATTAAGCTTCTCATCTCCTGATAATTATAATTTTAAGATTCAATTATCTAGCGTATGTACACGACGCAGCGAAGGATTGCTGGACGTATGTACTCATGCTATATTATAGGGGACAAAAAAGCAAGTAGGTACATAATCGTGAGACCGTCGTATGTTAGCCAGAAAAAGAAAAGAGATCATCGAACACAATGCCACAAGCACTAGAAAACGCTGAAGCAGCCGTCAGCTCTGCTAACTCCCATAGCGCTGGCTAAACCAGGCTTAAGGGACTCTAGCCTGCCTTGCTAATATGCCACCGCTCGCGTCATCTTCCCTTAGCCGAGTAGGCTATAGCTAAAGCCCTATCCCCAGATTGCGTTGTAGAGATCGCCAAGGCGTCCTTCGCTCGGTCGGCTACGAATAAGTACGTAAGCGAGCATTCCCTTAATTATTATGAGCCGGGCAACAATGCCCTCTCGATCACCGATGCTAGGTACGATTGCGCTCAGCCCATCCTATCAGCCTTAGCCTCGAGCCTTTCGGAATCCTCTCGGCTTCAATATCCTCCTCCTCTTGTGAACCGAGTTTCGGAGGCGACTCATCAACTCGTGTCATCGACATCATCGACACAGAGTGGCGACAATAAGCCTGTGTAATCAAATAATCAAGTAATCAAATTTTTATAATTATGTAAGCGCTGTACGTATTACACAATACTACCTTTTAGGTAACGTGGTTCCAAACTCTAGACCGCGCGAATGGCGGCGCGCGTATATGTAAGCGGCCCCCAACTTACCTAACCTGCGATGAACTAGCCGCGAAAGGAGACGAGGCACCACGTACTACCTTACTATGTACTCAAGATACGGTAAAGCGAGCGCAAGAACACATGATCAGGAGGACATGCGGGAGTAACTCGACCCGCGGTTCCGCGGCGCCGCTCACTCTCCTCGCGAGTGTTGGGAGGTACTTGGTCGCTTTTGGCCCCCAATGTAGAGCGGAGCGGCGGCGCTGGGGATCTACGTCAGCGAGTTACCTAGACCTAGGTGAGTGGTAAACGTGGCACGTGAGGAGAGAGAATGTGTAGCGGGTACTGAAGCTTGTTCTCGGCTCTGACTACCTAATATCTTCTTGGTAGGTACCTAGGTAGATAGTTATGATCTACTATCTGAGTCTGCGGGGAAGAGATCTCTTGACTGTCCGAATTTGACGGTGGCTATAAGTCGTTGTGGTCTATGCCGGGAGCATGTTAGAGCGTATTGTCATCCGCCAATGTGAGACCTAGCGCGGAGGCGAGTGTTGTGGAGGGATGGCAATAGGGCCTGCTGCCTGCTAGGAGCTCCTGCGGATGACTTCGACAACTTTTCTTGGATATTTTAACCGCTCTGATGATAGATCTAATTTCTTAAGCGTGCCTATTTTTGTTCATCGTGATAGTTGTCGCGATACAGGTGGCGGGTCCAGGGGTAAGTGAGCGCGAGTGGTAGGTGGTGGTGTTTGAGGTTGGAGCTTGGTTCACGCCGAAGAGGGTCATGACACAGGATGGCCGATGAGTCACCACCATCCTACCCAACCCCGATGAGCACAGTCCCGGTTTAACGGGAATTGGGCACCCGTTGAACCGGGCGGGCTTACACACATACGTGTATTTGTTGGGCAACGTGGTCAGCGTGGGATAACGCGATCAAAAAGATCCGAAACTCCATCTAATCAGGGTCTTTGTGACATCATGTGAGGGTTGGTGGTTGTAATATGAAACGGGATACTGGTAACGCCGGCACGTAAATTTGGGATCACCACGACTAACGCGACGACGGCTTTTGGAATGGGCGTGTCAAAAATGGTGGTGTGAAGGATTGGGAATAACTTGAAATTGTCATATCATGATATGTCATTTACGGGTACTTATCGAAGTTACGCCGTCGGGTAATCTATTCGGTGCCTACTAGGTAATATTGAGTCATCGAGTGAAGGGATGCCGAGTTGGTGCCATACACGATGCAAGAATTTTCGAGGTACCTATTTTTACTCAGCTTCATGACTGGTGTATCTTGGACAACCCAGAGGACGAGCACACCCCTTCCAAGTTGACCATACGACAAATAGATACGAGAATTTCTCTTGTTGGCGATTCCAAGGAGAAGGATCAGGTCTACTAGATTTCCTGTAGATATAAGCACAAATTGATGAGAAGTTAAGCCGTAAGAATCAGGTGATAACGCCCTATGTAAACTTTTGAGGTTATTTAGACAGTGACAGCAGGTCTCCACTCGTAATGATGAGCCCCTTTTGAGGGCTTTCCAGGGTCTTCCCCCCTCACATTCGGTCTGTCGTAGGCATGCACACCAAAGAAGTCCATCTCCGCCTCCATGAACTGAGTTGCCAACATTCCACCACCGACGTACTTCAAGTATTCTAGACTTGCGCTAATAGCAGGGACATAGTTGTCCCATTCGATGGCTCTCAATGTAATCAGTTTCAGCGCGTCAAAATTACTCCGTAAATCCGAAGCAACCTCATCGATGAGTTTCATGTTCATGATCGGCTCGTGTGCATTCAGTAGAATAGGCTCGAGCATGTCGGCGATGTAGTCTTCTTGGATGATGCACCCGGCCCTCCAGATTTGGATACATTTTCCCAGATTAATATCCCAGTGCTCATCCTTGGAGGCTCGCGCGATGAGCTCAAGACCTTGACAGTACGAGCAGAGGAATGATGCATAGACAGCCCTACGCAAATTCTCGATGAGGTTCTCCTTGTCCATCGAGTCCACACGTTGTGGCTTTGGAACGTGGAGTTTATCAACCACCTTCAATCTCTGCGCTCGGTTCCCGCTGGCTACGCGGAAGAAGTGGCCGGATGTGATGGTTGGTGCGGATATGTGTCGATCTGCAGCATCCTTAACCGTCCAGAACAAAGTGCCTTCAGAATTATCGTCGTCTTGGACCACTTTGTCGAGGACGTCATCCAACACATAACCACCCTTACCCTTTCCTTCGCCACGTTCGTCGCCTTGGGGAGTCTTTTTCTTCTGACAAATCTCTGAACCGATTTGAATCAAGTACGTGTCCCTCAACTCCCCCTCAGAATTCCATTCACCAAAGATCCTTCCAATCTCATCGTATGGTAGCCCAAGGGACTTGTTGAGGAAATTCCAAGCCTCGCAGACAGCAGAAAGCACTATAACAACAGGAGTTAGTAATTACTTGCTTAGGAAGGAGATTGGCTCATTTGACGCATGTCTCGGGAGCTTGGAGCAGAAATGATACTAAGAAGGGGAAGAAAGAACTCTGGATGTTACTCACTGCCGTTCTCAATCCCATTGTGAACCATTTTGACATAATGGCCAGCTCCACGGGGTCCCATATACTGCACACACGGCTTACCATCGTCAGATTTCGCCGCGAACTTCTCTAGAAGTGGAAGCACAAACTCGATGGCTTCGCGATCTCCCCCTGGCGACATACTTGGACCGCGTCTGGCTGACTGATACCCACCGCTAACCCCCATACCGATCCACTTGATACCCCTCTTCTCAAGCTCTCGCTGGCGCCTCTCCGTGTTCCGGTAATTCTCATTTCCCCCATCAAGCACGATATCGCCCTCCTTCAAATCATCCCTAATCTTCTCCAACACCTCATCGGCGGGCCAACCGTGAGTGATGGAGAAGATGAAGATCTTGCGCGGTTGGGAGTTCAGGCTTTCAGTGAACTGATGGATGTCCTTGAAGTGGTCGATTTTCCCCTTCAGTGTCTTCGTCTGCTCTGCCATCTCCTTCGCGTCGTCGATGTTCTTTTCTGAGACGTCCCATAGCGATACGTCGAGCCCGTTCTCAGAGAAGCCGAAGGACATCATGGTGCCCATATTTCCCGCCCCCACAATACCTATTCGCTTGATCTCACTGATGTTAGGGTAAGGCGCCATCGTGTGTGAATTGATAGTGATACAAAACTTGATGTTATAATCTGCTCAGGTGAATTTGGAACTTTGTTAATAGCGATGCAAGTAGGTAAGCAAATATTTGGGCAGGTAATGTTTGTTGTTTCCAAACTTCAGAATAGAATAACAATATTAAATTAGATAGAATCATGCTCAAAAAGCCTGAGATGCTGTCTGTTCTATTTTTGACGCAGGTATGTTGTCATTGACCTAAGAGAATGATGAAATGGTCTGACGTCGTTGTGATGCAAGAGAACAGCAAGCTAGCACCACAAAACCACCTGGGCAACGTATTAGAATTAACGTTTATTACCCCTTTTTTCTATATGGTCGATGTTCATAAAATTGTTCGTAACTGTCTTCATTAGGGGCGCATGCCTATTCATTATGCATATTTCACAATATAATATTTCTTAGCAAGTTTCACGTTGATATCTGCGTTCAACTTCATACAACGACATAAAACTCAGCAATGTCACAGAATATATCAAACCATTCATGTATAATAGCAACACCTTGAATTTCTCCAACTATAATCTATCGAACAGAATAAAATGAGAGGACAGCTCATTGCAATATAGCGCTATATCGCAATGACCAAATTTCGTACCCTGAGGCTCCCCTTTTCCTCATTTTGATAACTCAGCGACTGGCATTTTTTTTTGAATGAATTACCAGCACTGGATAGAGCTAGCAGCGTCATTCCAGCCATTGGGCATGTTCTGCTTGCCGCCAGCGGAGGAGTCCCAGTGGTCACCCGCGCAAGAGTAGTCCCTATTCACAATTAGTCTAGCCCCTTAAAAAATTAACTGCGTCTATCTCAGTGCAACGTGAACTTACTTGAAGAATCGGCAAGTGTGGCCGTCGTGCACAGCGAAAGAGCTGACATGGTCATTCTCGGCGCCGTTGATTTGGTCTGGAAAAGGGGTCAGGGGTCAGCCAAACTCTATAGGAGTAAAAGTGCTTTCACGGGACTACGACTTACAGCATTGGTTGTTAGGCGCGTTGAGGGTCCAGTGAATACCGACAAAGTTCCAGTCGCTCCAGAGGTCGACGGTGATGTCGCGAGCCTGGATGGTGCCGGCTTGGGCGAAGGCCGCGAGGGCGGTGATGGCGCTGATGAGAGTGAAGGTCTGCATTTTGAAGGATGTTGCTTTGGTGTTTGATTGTAAGTTGGCTATGTTGGTTGAAAGTTTTTGATTGTTGTGACTGTTGTGATGATGTTGAGGTGTGGTGCTTTAGATTGAGGTTGAACTGCACTGGATGTGTTGACTGCTTTATACTGAATGGATGCATCTTGTTCGACGCTGAATATGTCCCGACTTCAAAGATCTTCAACAACAAAAGAATGGATTATTACTGATAATGGAAGCATGACACGAGAAGCTAGGACGTATCCTCATAGTGATGCTATTTTGAAGTAGTTAGGTGGGCATGGACGAATTCATGGTTCAACGAAAATGAGACTATCCAGACCTGAAAACCAGTTGCGGTCAAGCGTATGGATGCGATCCGCTCTATTAGCAAATCTTTGAGGCAGAGCATACATAATCCATGTGTTTGACTATATTCCGTTTATTTACTTACCCCATCGAGAAATATACCGCGGAAACATCGTGGAGACCTCTCAGCTGATATAAGATCGCATCGCCCGAAGAAAGATCTTCAGCTTATGGCCTCGATTAGTTAATGAACCCAAGCTGAAGGAAGACTATATCACCAATTACATAATTCTAGACGTAACAGAGAAATCCGCCAAGGTTGTGAGCGTTCCAAGGTTGCCAGCCAAGAATACCTAATCTACCATAGCTGGGGCTCATTGGATTGAGGTCTTTGAAGTTATCATTTCGAGGCTCGATGTTGCGATTATACTGTGCTTTTGGCACCCAGTCTTACAGAGTCGTTAGCGCGTGAGCGGTGTTCAAAAGCCTCATTTTGAATAGCATAGAGGGCTACCCCTGAAATCCTCTAACTGTTGCTTGCACCTTGGAGCTACGTCCGGAGCTCACGAGTCTCTCACGACCGCCCGGTATTCGAGCCCGTAATATCGTAATATCGAGAGCTCTCTCTTAACCCACTTTATCCTCTCACCGCGTCTCCCAGAGCAACCCCCGACAACTATCGCACCCGTCCGATAGCCGGCAAATCTCTGGCAGTCCCACGGGGCAACCGGTCGAGTTGGAAAAGCCTTATAAGGGCTGACAACTCTTAGGCTTTTGCCTTCGGGCGAAATAGAAGGTGTTATTGAAATGGTGTTAGCATGGTGTTGCAACATGATTATTGAACAATATTTTTTTTTGCCCGGCATGCAAAAGGCGCGCATTCGAATCAGGTTCAAGCCGAGAATTTTTTTCCCTACAATTTTTTTTCTTAACACAAACACATAGCAATAGGATGAAAAATAACTTTGTCATATAATAGACGGCGTAAATAGACTAAACATTGTTGATGTGGTACATAATATGGGATGTGGTGAATAAAAGGGACCCACGTGACTGAAAGCATCCGACCTCCCGTAAGAATGAGTATTCCTGAAAAACGACTGCGCTTTTCCATACTTCGTATCCAGCTCTGTGTATTCATTAGAGTGACGCCGGCTCCAAGCAAACTCCGCCCCCTTCCCATTCCGCTATCTCATTCTCGTCCTGGCCCTAACTCCGCCGGTAGCGACCGCTCCGGCAACTCGACGCGTTCGCGATAGTTCGGAAGCTCTGACGGCAATGACTTACCACACAACTCAGCTCTTCCACGATCCTCCGAAAGCTCTGGTAGCCCTTTTGCAAGCTGATCGTACACAACTACCGGTTCTTCTTTCCGATGTCTCCGCGAGCGTCTCCAAAGGAGAAACGCACCAACCAGTATTAAAATGCCAGCTATGGCAGCGCCGACTCCAATAGCCGCCTTTGCGCCTTGAGAGAGACCCCTGGTTGAGCCCGTGGGTGTGGACGTGGACGCGGTCGTGAGGTCAGAGGAATTCCATCTGATGGCGACTCCATACGCATTCAACTGCCCACTCACCCCGGAGGTCGCAGATGTCTCTGGATCTTGGCCTGCCGTGCTTATAGTATATTGGTACGCGACCGAGGATGTCATTTCCTGAAAGCATATGTCTGACGTTCTCCACGACAACTCATGGAACTGATCGGTCTGGCAACTAAAACCGCTGTATTTGCGCAATTAAGGTGTAACATGTCAGCTGACTGGTCTAGTATACATCTAGAATTCTAGTGATGTAGATAGGCTTACCTGGGACAACATGTCGCTGTGCTCTCCGGCGCCTCGGTATATGCGCATGCAACTGTATACCCCGAAGGACATCCGCCCGGCGAGATATACGCACCAGATCTCGGGCTCCATGATGTAGGAAAACAAGCCGATGTGCTTGTCGTGGGACCGAGATGGAAGTAGCCACATGCGAAGCCGTCTCCTCCGCCGTAATTGCAGATTACATCCTGATTGACGACATAATAGATGTCTTGAGTACAGGATGGCGCGGGACTGAAGGAGGGCGTCAAGACCGGAACTTGTATGGTCGAAGACTGAGACATCGATGCTGTGTTCGTAAGAGCCGAGCTGCTTTGGCGTTCTCGCTTCAGCCGTTGCAGTCGTGGAGCCTGACGTGTCACCTGTGGCGGTAGAGTTGATTATGATTTCATCACCCGTTGATTCAGTCGTGTTAGCCGTGGGGTTTTCAGTGCTTGATGACGCGGCAAAAGACTTTTAATAGAGAAGAATGTATATATACACAATGGATAGTGCGAAGGAAAGAGTAGCCTTGGAATTGTCCATCTCGGGGGGTAGACAGGTACACGGTTAGGTGCATCATTCAAAACGGGTGGCTTAGGGGCAGCGCAAAGTGGTCCAATGAGTTCGACCGGTGAAGTGCATTTTTACTTTTTGAGGATTGGGAGATTAATTTCAGCAACCTTGGGGCGGCATAGGTGGGTAGTAATGAGTAGGCTATGGATCGAATGCTCTGTAGGCTGCGTATAGGTATGGAAATGTAAAATTTTCCTACCCTACTAGGTAGGTAGCTGAAAGAAAGTGCAATTTTATTAATAGCACGCAGCCGTATATCGACTTGTAAGAGTGTTAACTCGCTTAGTGTTTTAGTTGTATTGTGAGGCAAAATATAATCACTCATACTACGTTTCAAACACATTGTGAGATGCGTTTCAGAGCAGTCTATTTTGTTGCTTGCAAGGCTTGAGACTAGAGACCATAACCGTGTGAAGCAACCAAATGAAATGGATCCAGCACGCGTCACGACGAGCTTAAGTGTCTGAACCAGCTAATCTCTGGCCTCTCTGATAGTGTACCACGTCACCCGTTCCAAGCCAAACATAATGTACAGAGCCGTGATGCCTAACGATCCCTTCACTTTTCGGAAAGAAACCCCTCTTCAGAGACTACGGGGCGCAACGCATTTAATGAATCCTCCGAGTCGTTTCCCAGAACAATCCCCGTGCAATGATCAAAGAAATCAACCGAAACCGGCAACGGAACTTACGACGCCATGTAGGTGCTGGCATCAATACCGTCCTTGGGGAATTCACTAGGGAATACGTTAGTAGGAACCATAAATAGGGGGGAACTGAATTTGAACTTACGGGACGGGAACCTCGAATCGCTTCTCAACAGCCTTCAAGACTTCCTGGTCTGCGTCGGTGCTCATGAACGATATTGCAAGACCCTTGGTACCGAAACGACCAGCACGACCAACACGGTGGAGGTAGGAATCAGCATCAGCTGGCAAATCGTAGTTGATGGCCAAGTTGATACGTTCAATATCGATACCACGACCGAACACGTCAGTGGCGACACAGATACGCTTGTTGAACTCCTTGAACTCCTTGTAGCGTTTGATACTGCACTATGATTAGCAATAAAAATATGTCCGGCATAGATATTGATACGTACCGCTCCTCTTGGCTGACACCGGAGTGAACTGAAATGGATGGGAAGTTGCATTCGCGGAGCAACTTGTCAAGTTCCGTAGCGCGGATGGTACTCTTGACGAAGATGATGACTTGGTTGAATTGCAAGTCGTCGAGAAGCTCATTGAGCTTGCGGTTCTTCTCTCGTTCCTCGAGCTTGATGTAGTACTGCTGAAGACCGTGGAGAGTCAACTTGGTGTCTTCGTCGACGTAGTGCTCGGTGGGATTCTGCATGAACTTCTTGCAGATCGGCTTGACCTCGTCAGAGAGCGTGGCAGAGAACATCATAACCTGCTTCTGCTGTGGAGTGGCTCGGAAAATATCCTGAACATCTCGTCGCATGTCTTTGCAAGTTAGCTAGAATGCTATTTGTACTGAGCGGTTGAGAACCTTACCGATAGCGTCAAGCATCTTGTCACACTCGTCAAGAACGAAGATTCGGACGCTCGTGAGTCGTAGATACTTGTCTCGAACAAGAGCGTTGAGGCGGCCGGGAGTACCGACAATGATGTGTGGGTGCGTGTCCTTGTTCTTTAGAACTTCCGCATCCTTCTGAATGGGAGTACCACCGTAAAAGACGCCGGTCTTGATGTCGGGCATGTACTTGCTGAAGCGGTTATACTCGTTGCGAATCTGGAAAGCCAGCTCGCGAGTGTGGCACATGACCAAGACGGAGCACTCGCCTGCGACGGGCTCGACTTGTTGAAGGGTGGTAAGAACGAAGACGGCAGTTTTGCCAAGACCGGACTTCGCTTGACAGATGATGTCACCTCCGAGGAGTGCTTGAGGAATACAGGTTTGTTGGACTAGGAATCGATCGAATGTTAGATAGGTTTTCCAAGAGTGATGAGGGACGCGAAGGCAGGAATTCGACAAGGTCCGTCCATCATCATCATCGCAGCAATATTATTATTCTCGGCTCCCAATCCATCCTAACAGCCTCTTCGACTAATCCATCGATCGATGGATAGAAATGGTGTGTTCGTTGCAGCACCAGTTTTCCGGGACGTACGCGTTGGCTCGAAACCAAATCTACTCGTCCGTTGTCGAGAATTGGCTGCTCGGATTTACCATCCCAGTAAGTATCCAAAAGCCTCTAGCATTGCTTAGGGCCGTGTCAGGTCACCGAGACCGATGTAAAAAAAAAATACCAGTCTCAGAAGCTTATAGGGCATTCCGACATGTCTTATCCAAAACAACACCCTCCGTACACCGATAGCGGTATGTATATTGTATGACTCAGGCGAATGGTTTTACATGCGCCGACATTTTGCCTTGCTTCTCCGACATTTGCTTTGATTTATTTGCTTGCGATGAACTTGCGAGATGGACGGACGCTTGAAGAAGGAGGGATGGATAACTTTTGAAAAGCTGCAATGTGTAAGATGTAGACTAACCCTCCGAAGGATGTTCGAAACCGCAATCGGCAATGGCGCGTAGGAGCTCAGGCTTCAGTAAGAAATCACGGAAGCCAGTAGCGTGAATGCCGACGTAGGAGCCCTTCTTGTCAACACTATTGCCAGCAGCGGCTGCGTCGGTCTTCTTGCCGTTGGTGGTAGAGGCCTCATTGGTGCCTAACTCCTCATCGGAGTAGTCGATCAGATCCTCTTCGGTAGACATGGTGATGGATTGATGAAGATTGCCGCGAGAATTAATATGGCAGGTTTCCGTGACCGCGACGAACGCGAATCAATTAGAAATGAAATAAAAAGAAGTGCCGCGAGGCAGGAATGAGAAGAATAGAAGCGGAAACGCGGTTATGATGGTGGATGAAAGTATGGGAGAGTGGTTGGTGACAAGGCTCTCGAGTTGTAAATGTGGTTGAGAGGGAGAAGAAAGGTGAATGTTGTTAGGAAAGATTGGAAGTGGATGGTCAGAAAAATAGAATTGACCGTGCATTGAGCTGATGGAATGCGCGACCGAATTTTGGAGCTAGTCCCAAATTGGACTACTACAGGACAACTAGGCTGTGCACTGTGTCATTGGTTGGTTGGCGTTGAGTAGGCGTTCTTGGTTAAGTGGACCCATTTATGCTGAAGGTCACTTTTACTGTGAGTGTCTAGGTACGTACCCGAAGATTTCCCCAGATTTTTTTTCAAACTTTAATACTGTTCTCCTTCCCTTCTCAAATGCGTGATGACTCATCATCAGGTACTTGACTTGGGTACCAAGCATCTAGCACAATTGTCTTTTAAAAGTTGATTTCTCCCTAAAACAACAAAGTCAGGCCAAATAGACCCGAGACATGGGGAAATCCAAGGGACCTGGAAATGTGCCGAACCGGCCAACATATTCCCGAATATCATATTTGTACCAAGCAGCAACTTATTTATCAGGCCTTTCTCAATCGGAAGATACCAGCAATGTACCCCAGAGCTCCGAAGGCGCTGAAGGAGGGAACACAGCAACACCGGACAAGCACATGTCTCATGCAGATCGCACCAAACATATTCTCTCACGACGCCTCATTACTGACCTCCGATCTACATCATTGAAGAGTCAGATACGCATATCTCCCACTATGAAGAATGCCATTTGTAAATTCTGCGATACCTTTCTCATCGAAGGAGAGACGAGCACCTCTATCGTCGAGAATAAAAGCAAGGGCGGCAAGAAACCATGGGCCGATGTACTTGTTGTCAAATGCCACACTTGTGGTGGCGCAAAGCGCTTTCCAGTTCAGGCTCCCCGTCAGAAGCGGCGGCCAATACGCGAGAAAAAATCGGAAGAGCAGCACGAAAAGCAAAGGCGACCGCCTGCTGCTACAATATGAACAGACTGATTGACCGCATCTAAATCTAGGCTTTTTCTAAGGTAGACATTTATGACCACTCCAGGATTTATCGCCGTAATACCATTATTATTGGTAATCGAATGTCGGCAGTTTACATGACTATTCACCACCCTCACTTAGATGGTAGCGTTGCAATAACCTCACGGAAGCGCCGTGTTAACAGGGCCAATTACGAGTTGAACCTTCATATTTCGATTCCAATTCGTTAGCTGTCTCAGTATAGGAAATGCATACTGCTATGATAGGCAGTATGCAGCAAAACGTGGCTCATCGGCTCAAGCGATGAGTGGTTGGTTGAGAATTACGAGATCAAGCAGGCTATGACTACTTACTAAGTGGGCAATGGTATGAGCATTTCATCGTCGAGGCCAAACCAAAAAAATACTACATTTACAATATCACCCTACACGTTCCCTGTCTATTCCATTCATATTCGCAAGGTCTTGTTTGTAGAGAAGAATGGCTTCCATCGGGCAGGTGACCGCCGCCGCCACTAACTTCCGAGCTGATAATACCAACGCCCTAGTTAATGTCAACCTTGAGCTCAATTTATTTACTAGACGATTCATCAAGCCACCGCGTGAATACGCAGAAGTGGGCCAACATCTTGCCCCCAGTCGTCTGAAGGAAGCTGAAGGAGGTACTCGTCACACAATAGCCCGCAAGCTAGGGATATTATTCAAAGATAGCAAGTCACTACCATCAACGCCCGAACTTATCAAAGCTTATGGCCTGCGATCGTCAGAGATTTCTCGTGACTCTGTCGCCAATCCACGTGGAAACGTTTCTCACGGGCCTTTTGCCGAGATGATAGGGGTTGATGCTACAACTCTTTGGGCAGCAGCCACGTCTGGCCGTTATTCTATACAATGCCATCTTTTGGCTTGTCTTATTGCGCGAATCTGGGAACCCGCTGAATCTACATCTATCTGGGTCGAGATCGTCTCCCGGCGTAAGGAAGAATTGAAAATGAAGCTGGATGAGGAAGGAGAACATAGTGTTGATGTGGCTTGTATCCTTACTGAGGAGCTACCAAGATCCGACTTGAGAGACTGGGATGCTAGTGTAAGAGCGTGGATGCGCGTGGCAGACTCGGTCATGACTAAACAGCAGACGCAAGCGCGATTAATTGTCGACAATGTCAGTCTACCTGTTAACACGAAGCCCGATACTTACGAAAGTGTCATGAACGCCTGGTGTTCGTCTATGACGCAAATGGAAAAACTGTTGAATGGTATCCCTCTTCAAGTTTACGGCGGAGATGTGCTTCTTGCTTTATTGGCATGGCATTTATATCCTGATATGATATATCTTTCGAAAGAGAATCAGCGCATCGAACAAAACGACCCCCTCCTTAAAGGACGAGGGATCCTGACGTTGGGCTTAGAACCCTCCCCTCGCGTCACACGAAATTGCAAATCAGTCTATTGGACGCTTCCATTATCTCACTTAAGATACTATGGGCGCTTACCAGTAACAAGAACTCAGTCTATAAGAACCAGCGATCAAGACAGAATCACAGTCAATGAATTGCTATGGGCGAAGATTTCGGCCTATATAACCGATTGGGACAATGGACCAATTGCGACCGAAGATATTCTCGAGCTTTTTGGCGATGTAATGATGAGGTTGCATAAAGCCCATGTGGCTGGTCGCTCCTTTTTGAGTATTTTCGCATATTCCGATACGTGGATGATGATGGTACACAGGATTTGCTTGAAATACAAGGGCCGTTTGGGCGAGGCAAGGGTACGTAAACTAAAAGCGATGGGACAGAGGTTCGCTGTACCCTCAAACAATCCAATGCAGAAAATATTCAGTCTGTCGACGTATCTCGAAGTTGGACAAAATTTGGAAGACAAGATTTGGTTTATTAGAGAGATCGCGCCTTCTATGCCAACCCTAGCTGAAAATCCTGAGCAATACGAATACCTCATCGCTTGCAAGAATTCATTTGTCTACGGATTAAACGGGATAGATTTTAAGTTTGAAGGATTTGAGTACGCAACTGCGCATCCTGTTTTGTACGACGTTTAGGGCGGGACCCTGAAACATCAGAGATGGCTTTTTTTCATGCATAGTACCCCAGCTGAATATTATCCTCAAATGGTAGCGGCTCGTGTCAAAGAAATCGAGAATATGGGTGAAGTGGTCACGGTTCTTGACAGTTCGTCCCTCGATGCCTGCTCGAAAATGAGTATTGGCTACATTAACGAGAGAACACCAGCTGATATACACTGTCTAATCCATGAACACATCAGAGCCTATTCTACAAGTAAGGCCACTATGCGATATTCTATTGTACAGGGCAACCTAGCAACTATCGCACTGCTCCGGTTCCTCCCCGGTCAAATCATTAATTAGGAAGACAAGAGCCAATCCTCAGGATCTGCGTTCACAACATCTAATCAAGAATCGACATGGAAAACTATGCAGTTCATGCGCTCAGACACAGTGGACTGGCCTAAATTGGCTGGGAGACTATTCAACATTCG
Source organism: Annulohypoxylon stygium (assembly GCA_003314315.1). Lineage (NCBI taxonomy): Eukaryota > Fungi > Ascomycota > Sordariomycetes > Xylariales > Hypoxylaceae > Annulohypoxylon > Annulohypoxylon stygium. The sequence goes on from QLPL01000026.1 coordinate 747,660, forward strand.
CGCTGAACTTGACCTTTCTTTTTTGGGGATGAAATTCATCGAAACTTTATTTAAGGGTATTCCGGATGCAACCATTGATGTCCGAGCCGTTCAACTCGACCTTTCCATGGCCCTGTGGTTTAGCCGGAAAAAACCCCTTGGTATTAATGACCTCCCCAGGACACCTTACATGTTAATGTGGATGCGGCATGTCTAAATACCTGTCTTGAAGATATAGATACGGCAACGTGTTTTGCGTGTATTGCCATGATGGAGACGGGTAGTTATAATCTTCGTCCTGAAGAGCTGCAAGACGTTTTCGCGATTGGGGTTGCCGATTCACTGTACATTGCGTCAGCGCTAGTCCAGGATCCATCAAGAAAAACAGCCTGCCCTATTAAGCGGTTTACTGGCAACATTGGAAGATCAGGCATGGCATTTATGGTTTCCCCGAAAGCCCCTGAAATCAAGCCCTACGACACTATAGACCAATGGTATAAATATGAACACAAGGAATTTGATGGGACAATGGAGGATTGCTTTGAAGGGACGAGTCTTCACCTTTCTTTCTCGGAAGCCTTTCAACCTATCAATATCGGGTTTTCAGGAGGGCAAGATGTCGAAGCATACTTCCTCGAGACCCTTGTTTCAGTTTACGAACGAGAGACTTGGATTGCGGAGCTTGATATCCTAAGAGCCTTGAAGTGCCTTCCGGCCGACCTCGAGCAAAGGCTTCTAGCTCGGAATTTAAAACCTTGCAAATGTGAACCTGTTTCTGCTCGAGGGCCTAAGATTATCTCCATCGATAATTTCGCAGAGATAATTGTATCACCGAGGAAAGCTGGTATCATTCGAGCTAGCGGAAACTGGCAGGCTCGGCTGGCTGCGGTAGCAATCTGTCGAGCAAAGGGCTACAAGGTCATTTTGAAACCCGAAAATATGTGCTGGGGCTGTTTCTCACAAGCGAACATTGACGGTTCTACAGTCGAATATAATATCAGTGCATCTAGAGCAGTCGTTATGATTATCTGAATTGCTGCTTGATAGGTACATCCTCGTCAAACTAGCAAAGCGCTAAAGTGGTCTTAGCGCTACCCCTTCTCAAAGACATCTTCTTTCAATATGATTTAGTTTCTTTCCCTTATGCAACAACTTCAATCCTCGAATCTGGTAACTTCTGTGAAGTAAGCGCTAATGTACCTAGTCACTTATAGATTATGCCTGGCTTTGGCTAAGTAGATGGTGTCTCCTGAATGATAACCCCCACAAAAACCATCAGCACGGCGGCATATGCTAGTGTTCCCGCAAATACCTGATCCCCCTTCTCGACAACGCACGCTAAAAGCAGTCCGAAGATCGTCACAGCTACGGTTGTAGTTCCCAAATCGAATATCAGGTCTCTCTTCAGAGCCAGAAGCCACATCGGCCCAATCAAGAATGCAGATGCTAGCATTGCTAACGTCACTCGTGTCACAAGTGCTCGCCGTAAACGACTCCGGATACCAGCGTTTCGAGTTCCTCCGATGGGCTCAGGCCTTTCATTATTCCCAGGACACTCCCAGGGACCAGTAGGTAATGGATCAGTTCCCTCGTTATAGATGTCGCGGACACATTTCTTAGCAAGAACGAGTCTTCTCCATAGGTGCTCCCTATCTTGCATTCGCTCTGATGAGGCGATGAAAAGGTCATGTCTTTTCTGCGTGGCATCGGTCATATAGTCATAATCTCGAACGGCTTGTACTTAAAATCTTTGTGTTAGAAGTAAGGTGCCCAGAATTTCAGCGTTCTTCATTACATACTGTAAGTCTTCAACATCAGTTCCATTTTCTTTAACGACTCTGGTGTGCTGTCCCAGTTCACATTCGTTTGCGATGTTTCGTCAAACTTCAGCTCAACTCCAAGTTTGATCAAATCTATCTGTAGCGCTCTCATATATATCCTTTGCATCTCAGCGAAACTAACGCGGGGTGCCAGATTGGCAAATTCTAATGGCGCTGCGCCCCCGCAGAACCAAGTCCCCAGCGAAAAGATAAAGTCTTTTATGGGTCGTTCCGGCGAAACAAGTGTGACTATATCCTCGTAGTGTTGTTCATATGCCTTTCTCCAAGACTCAGGACTAGCTGTTTGAAACGTTGATATAGCTGCATTTTGAGCTTCATTCTGCACATGAGTGCCAGTACGAGCTTCTGGACAAGCCATATCCCTTAAGTCAATGCGCTCATAAATTTGATAAGGGCAGTCGGAGGAGGAGGAATAGCCAGAGGAATAGTAGAAGTATCGGTAGGCTGCGGGCGTAACCTGTTCCTATTACTTGGTTGGCTAAAAAGGCAGACCATGGTGCTGACCCCGGATAGCGGACATGAGATATAATAAGTCGGGTATAACATTAGGTACTTAGGTACTTATGCGATGCTATGTGTTCATTTGACATAGGCACCTGCAACCTGTCTCTTATGACTCTCGAAAAAAATCCAGAAAATAAGCCAGCTCAGCTTAAGAAAACATGATCATTTATTCTGTTCACTCACTGCAACTCTTCGCACAAAGCAACGTCCCTTTCAATTACCAACTCGATTGATAATGCCGGAACCTCCTAATAAAGTCAAATTGACCATATCCCATGAGAATAGCCATTGGCTCCGCATCACATACGAGAGCACATACTACGCAACAACGCACTTACAAGCTATAGTAAGATCTAGACTTGACCGTACGAAGCGAGAAGTGCAAGAGAAAGGTCCAAATTGTTTTTTGATCCTATGCGATCATGAGGTTTTTGATACCTCAGTCGAAGAAAATTGGGTAATTAAGATACCAAACGAGAAAGCAACAGGCAATTTCATCAATCGTTTCTGCCTCGAGGTAAAGAAGCAGGAATCGAATCCAGATGGCTTCGAGGTGTTGGTGCCCAAGGAATATGATGAAACGACGTGGATGGATCGTTTAGCCCCGGCAGAAAAGGAAACGCAAAAAACCAGAGGCAGCGAAAGAAGGGAATCGATATTGCCTAAGAGGCGGAAAGCACCTAAAGAGCGAACAGTGCCTGAAGAATTGACAGCGGCCGAGGCGCCGGAAGTGCGTTCGTCCCGTCGGTGGGGTCGGCGGGCTCATATATTTCCAAGGAGGCGTGAAAAAAAGTGGTAAACCCAATCAGCATCCAGCCTTAGAGATCAAGGTCAAGGCTAAACTCGTCGGCGCTGTTGATCGATGCATCGAGGCTACCTACCTACTAGGTAGGTGGGTACCTAGGTACCTGGGGTTTAAGGCGGTAGTGGAACATTCGAATTATAGCAGACTGGGTGGATGATGGCGTAAACATGCAGGTCAGATACGCGCTGAGACGGCGGCACAAGGAAAGAATGCTTGAGAATACTAGATACCTAGGTACCTAGGTCTCGAAGAAGAATACTACCTGGGACCTAGGTATATTTTACTGGGGGGTTGTACTACGGGAGTAGTTTCATAATAGAAACTTTCATTCATGAATCTCAATAAAGCATTCCATTCGCGGAGGGGATACATCTATTTCTGTCTTAATATACGCCACTAATGAATTAACCTGTACTTCGATGATTATCATCTGCTACGGCGCTCCTCCCCAATCACAGCACGTCAGCGGCGTACTTTATGGAATTGCTAGCGTAACCTTGGAACTGAGTATTTCCTCTTTTATAGCTACCTGCCTAGGTACCTAGCCTTGCTGAAGTACTGAATCTCCAGGGCTGTCAGAACTCTAGTAACGTCAGTCTTTAGACTATTACCTAGTAAGTAGGTACCTACCTACCTCTGCTATCATACCTATAGTGTCACCCGCCATCCTCAACCATTTGTTCTATGTTGCCAAAATACATCTTTAAAAGCTCTTTGTTTCATTTCTAAGTTCGTATTCGTGTATCTCTATAATTTTCTTTTCTGTGTGGCGTCGTTGTCATTCTTGGTTGGATGATCTTGTCCGACCTCGAATCCGGATTTCGAAGTCTTGGTATGTATATTTTCCGAATGCCATAACTTTCTCGATCTAGCTCGTGCTTGTAGAACGATACATTAACTTCTATCCTCTTTCTAACAAAAGCTCTCGCTAAACATACCTAGGCATTCACTCGTCTTAAACCTTATTTCAACCGACAATTCGGTATCACTTCCAACTACACCATCTCCCATTTACCTGAATGTTACGTAAGATAAGGTTCGCAGGTTTAGGTATCTTTCGTGAACAGAACTATCTTAATTTATATTAAATACTATTACGTTTCTCATAATTGAAATCACCAAAATGCTTTAAAGGCTGGCGCAGCTTACATACAAAACATTATTTACGTTTGTATTCAAGACGGAGCTCTCCTCAAAGAACATTTCGAGTTCTGTTAACAACGCCCAAACATTATTCCTTCTGACTCGAATATGTTCCTGGATCAAGAAATATTGACCTGCCTTCTGGCACTTAACGCCGGTGAAACTAAGAAGATCAGTAGCGAAGCCTACGACTAAGACCAACTCCTCCCTCTCTTTTGTGTACCCCCCAATCTAACCGTCCTGATCTTAGGGTCTTCGCTTTAAGCTTGTTATAAAGCGAACGATTGATTAGGGGAGATTGTATACTGGTCGTCCAAATCTGTTGCCTGCGAGCTGTTCACATTGGACACGTAAGAACCCAGCCCCTTGTTTGTTCTTGCCGACCGTCTGGGCCCAGCCACAGAACCTTGGTCGGGAATGAGTATCTGGTTGAATATACTCTCATGAGATGAGTTACCCCTATTACTTCTCTGACGTTGTTCCGGTTCATTAGAAGAAGACGCTGTTGGATTTGCGGGGCCGCGGTTGACTGAACCTCGTCGAGACTTCGCACTTCTTTCTGGTCGCTCTGAATTTTCAGCTTTGCGTTTACGCGAATTCGCTTCCTGGTCTCCCTGGGTCTCACCGGTAGCATTTTCCTGAGTTTGTTGTTGGTGATTGTTGTCGGAGCTTCTTGCTGGTACTATTACACTCAATGGAATGTAATCGTCAACATGTTTAATCGACCTATCTTGAATGGCATGCATTGGAAGCCACCATAATGCGAGGTTAATCGTAAGTGCCCAACACCTTTCTTAGCCCAAGGGATCCTACAGTATTCCAGCCGCGTACGAACTTTGTTTTTCGGATCCGAAAAAGGGGGTTCAAGACATTGGTCTTTGCCCAAGACGATCTCTTGATCTTCCGAGTCTTGGTATTCTCTATCCGCTTCGAATTCCCTACGGAAGCTAGTACGTTCTTCTGTTATCTGAGGTTCTTGATAATCTTCGAGAGGTTTTTCTTCAGCTTCTGGTCCCCCGATGAATATTAAAAGTTGGACTGAGACAAGCTCTTCCTCGCTGGGCAGGAATCTATATCTTGTGTTCTAGAGCTACATATATTTCGTAACTTGCTGGAATACTAGAGTAGCACACTTCCTCTCGGACGCGTTTCTAGACTCCAACCATTCCAATTTCCATTCTTTGGCCGGCTTGCTTTCTCCTGCAACTAAAATGCCGCGGGCAACTTTCTTTTCTTTGCCTTTTTGGTATACTGTAACGCACCAGTCAGGTTTTTGCGTGTTACCGAATTTATCCTTTTTGTTACCCTTGCCAGTGTTAGTCCTAGCATGGAGAGTGCCCTTGTCTAAATACTCCTTGAAATAGTCTGTCATCAGCTTTTCCAACATTTTCCGCGTTCAATCGAGTGCATGTTGAACGACAGGTCCATCCCAGTCCCCCGCTAACCTTGGGACTGACTCTTCTCCCCCGTGTCACAACCACCACCCATTAAAATGAATACCTCAGGAACCCAGTCACGGGTAAACCTCGGACAAGGATATGCTGGATGTTGAGGATGTCTTAACACATCCACCACATCCATTACATCCACCACATGTTTGGATATGGATGGATATGTTCAAGAATGTACACATCCAAGCATACCATGACAACTTCACCAAAAAGAATAGGCAGGGAGGACATCTATATAAACAAGGCAGGCTCTCATGTATCTAGTTATTTATTTAGCTCTTTAGCTATCAATCTAAGTCTATTATTTCAACCGCATCGAACTAATAGGGAGAGGACTCCAAGCCTCTCTTACGAACAGACTTAACTTTGATCCGATCTCTACGAGTACTGCTAACAAACAAGGAAACCCACGAAGCACCCCGTATACCTGAGTACCTAGGTATAGGTTCGTAACACCCCGACCCCAATATCTTCAAGATTTACATCATTTGCATTTCTGACCCTCGGCCTAGACATCTTTTGTCGTAGTACACACCTAAAGATCGTATCCAAGTTCTCTTATGTGATATCTGTCTACGGCCGCACATCATATGCCCCGTATACTGTTTTACTCCCTTGAATTTTTCCCTCTTTGCATTTTTCGAAATTTGTATTCGGGTTTGGGAGGGTAAGATATTCTAGAAATGTCTTGGCCATCTCTAAATAGACAGATATACATAAGTTTAATGTCTGTTTATTACTGTGAAAAACTCTCCAGATCAGCGAAGGAATCGTCCTTTTCTTTTTTATCTCGATGCTCCATGTTGAAGCGCTATATCAAAGACGAGTCAATCTAGGACAGTTTCCGGTTACTTTAATCCTTTCTAACAAACAACCTAAAACAATAAATAAACCTGATAAATATAAATTATAAGAACAAAGAAAAAGGGGATTTTTTATTTTAACCATTCTTTGTTTTTATTTTACTTCTTTTGTCACACGACACTCTAACTCTGCTCTTAGGTTAAACTAAGAATACTTTAAATTTCCGTGCGCTTAAACAGGTATCGCACTTTCATCCATCATAACTATGAGAATGTTGAGATCAGAATGGAAAAACTACCATCAAATATCAAAGGTCCTAGCCTTCATGAATTTCCAGAAGATCTTGCCGATGCTCAATTTGTTAAGCTGCTAAGTCCGGAGGATGATAGTAGCTCTGATGAAATACCTCATGCACGGGTATTTCTAGCGATCCTAGGAGGAAGGAGATACGCCGTCAAGATTGTAAGTTTAGAATGCAATTTAAGCCATTTCAAACTAAGATGACTATAGTTTAATTTCTTTTCACTTGAGGATATCCGCCCCTTTGTGCCTACAATGGAGCACCTGTTGGACGATGTGGTAGTACGGGAACAGCTAGATCCTTTCTTCGCCGAATGTCGCGCCTTTGGGCGTCTGGTTGACGAGAAGAAAGATGACAAACTTGCAGTTCGTTGTCATGGCTATACTTATATATCAGAGGACGTAGAGCGCCGGATTGGAAAGAAGTTCCATATTTACGATTGGAATCGGTCCCCAGAAGACAAGAGAAAGAAGAAGCGTCTCAGAACTATTGTAAAAAACCATATCCGTTTCGTGTCTTTCGATCGTCCAAAAAAGCTTTCTACAATGAGGGAAAACCTGGTACAACTCAACAAAATGGGAGTCTATAATATGGATATTTGCAAGCGGAATTATCTCGGTGGTCGTTTGTTCGACTTTAGCATTGCCATCACTACACCGCATATAAGCTTCTGGACAGAACTTCGAACTAGGAAGCAAATCAAAGAAGATATGGATTATGACCTAGCATGCTTCGACTCCATAGCCGAAGCTGAAGAAATTGAGAAAAATCGTATCGCTAAAGAGCGCGAAGAGCGCTGGGAGAATGTGAAGAGGCGTTCTGATAGGAAGACGGTATTGAAGGGTATTATTAAGTAAATAGTATGATTACTCTATCTAGTGTCAACCTACCTTGGTACCAAGGCAGTTACGCAAAAATTCTGGACTCTAGGAACGTGCAATTCAATGCCCTATCCAAATCAAAACCTTTTACGCCGCAATTCTTCACGGAAAATAACAAGCAATTGCTTGGTAGGTATCATCAAGCAACAACCATAGACGTTGCCACTCTTGGGTCTTCACTATTATGAACTAAAATGTGTTCGAATTGCGATGTTGAATCTTAATATAATAAGTGGAGCCCTTATTGACCCCTATTCCTAATCTCCTTTCCTTGGCAATGAGGAAAAGGGGGAACTGATCACTTAGCCACAACACCAACGACACGCCACTCCAATCACATACTAGCCATACTTTGGGTAACTAATTCTTACTGTTAAGACTATCACCAAGAATGTTAGTAATCCTTAATAGTAGGGCATCCTTAGTATGAATAAGGGGTAAGGAGACGCCTCACTTGGAAAGCACAAGATAGTTTCCAAATCTACTCAAGCTCGATATCTTGAAAACGTCCCTCCTTAACCTCCTCGCCGTGCATAACACCATGTAAATACACAGCCCCAGTAAGTTGATATCTCCCCTCGCTCCCCTCCCGTAGGATAAGCGGACACCCACACCCCCTGACGATGAATATACGGCTCCCCCTCTCCAACTTCACATGTCCAGTCCCCAACCTCCTGTCCCTCGTAGTGAAAAACACACGGTCCTCAAACATATTCCTCAGCGCCGCGACGAATATCCGCATTTCCTGGACGACCTCATCGATCATCTCGCGGGCCTCGGGGTCATTCCCATCCTCGGTCGCCTCCAAAAACTCCGCGACATAGTCTACGGACGGAAGCCATCCTGGCTGCGACTTCCCATGCAATGAATTCAGAAGCGCGACGACGTCCGCCCAGCCCCCGGCGTCGCCGTAATCGCGTACGTACTGCGCAAGATAGAACAAGCAGAACTCTTCAAACGACGATCCAACGATCTCGTCGCTTGGGTACGAGATAAGGTTATTAGCGACGAGGGTGCGCCAGAATGCCTCGGTTAAGCTATGTTCCCCTACCGTGGTCCACCCGGTGCTGTCTATGAGAGCGAGCGACTTCACGAGGCCGACTCCCGTCTGTATGTCGGGAGACAAGACCCCTAGATCCCGAATAGTGTCGACCTCGAAAGCCTGGATGCGCAGCACCTTGTTATCCGCGACGAGCTCGTATTGCAAATTTTCCCGTCCGCCAGCTACGTACCTGCGATGGCTCCTGGTTTCCCAGTCGACTCCTGGGAGGGGAGAGGTGAGATCCGGGACCCACGAGACAAGATTAGGTAATCTAGAATCTGTTGGGTGTTCCTTGTTGATGAGTGTTAACTCACTTATACCGACATCTATACAGTATTCCCGAAATACATCTTCGACCGGTTTTTCGTAGTCGACGGGAAACGTGTAGTGGTCAAGCAAGCCGAAACTTGCATACACATAATCTCGGGGATCTGAGCATAGCTTGCCTCGCAGCCAAACCGGGTAACGAGGGCCCTTAGTCCAAGCATGAGTCTCGAAGGGATTCGGCAACGCATTTGGGCGGGAACGTATGAAGGTCGTGATAAAAAATGTAGGGAGGAGTGCTTCTTGAGATACAAACGCCGGTTGGTTCTGTCTCGTCATTTCCCGACGAATAATATATGCGATCCCCTCGACCGAGAGCAAGTCTGCCGTTGATTGACCGCAGACGAAGAGTATATTTTCGGGTAGAACGATCTCCGGGACAGCCCAGACCAGATGAAACCAGCTTCTCTCAAAAAAGTGACCCAGCATTTCCCATATAGCTTGCTCCCAGGAGGATAGTCTAACCCGAAACAAGTTAAACGGCCATGACATAGAACCCTGACTTCCAGTACCAACGCACTTTGCTGATTCAGAAATGGATGCCAGTATCTGAAAAACTTGTTCTGTGTTCTGGTCCTCGCAACCCAGCCAGATAGTGATCCGTTCGCAACACTTGTAGATCTGACCCATCATTTGGACCTGGCTGGCTCGCTCAGCGAGATCCTGCTGGTTGATGCAAATCGCATCGACCCATATGTACGCAACATCATCGGGCGGGTTGAGGAACAAGTAATGGAGAAAGTCAACCAAGTTCTGAGTTATCAGGATCGTACCTGAAGATCCGGTTGAGCTATCTGTGAGCTTAAGCATGGACTTCTTATTCCATCGAGATGGATCACCCGGATCGTTTTTCTCATGTAGAAAAGGAGTCCCCCAAGTATACGAAAGACAGATGTATTTGATTGATTCGGGAGAGACAAGAGTGCTGATAGTTCCGTGCAGCAAGCCTCCATCTTGCGTCAGATTGACCTTGAGTAGCCGTATAGCCTGCGCGGTGAGTTTGTCGTACCCAAAGTCTTGGTCCATGTTGAAAAGGCGTTGAGTACCAGGTACTTGTTTAAGCATCTAGGTTACCATCAATTAAGAGGGGTGGGGGAGGACAATGATTCGTCGTAGAATAATGATTAATAATGAGTTAGGTCGACCCGGAGGTAGCTTTAAACGATGTTGTACGACATCGGCGACCAATCCTAGGCTGCATGTGCTCATCCCCTGTCTTGTATCAGCGCCTTGCCCATTGGCGGAAAGGATGTGTCATTAAGTATAAGCAATTAAGCCACGCGAACACAACAATATAGTACAACGAAGGGGTATTAGTATATCTAAGAGGAGAGGGTATCTGAAGTTTAATCTCAAGGTTGAGGCATATTAGTTGTTGTGAGGTGCGTAGGGTATGAAACGCAGTGGCGCGTTCCGATTAAGGGGCCAATATCCAAAAGCAAGACGAATGTGATAGCTCACCATTTACCAAGCCATCAAGCGCCCGCAGATATCCTCTTCATTATCTCTTCCGGCGCGTTCAGCCACTTATGCCATTCATCGGGTAAGTGTATCCGAACGCTTTGAAAAAGCAATTGACCGGCATTCCTTACGATCCATTTATCCCGACACAGATGTAGTGGTACGGCGAAATAAGAAAGAATAACTAAGGCCTCCGGTGATCTCTTCGCCACGAGCTGGTGAAATTCGACATCGATCTTCCCTGGCCACGATATTAAAGATAAAAATGCGGTTACTAAGGATGCGCCTTCGTTCTCTTTTCCCTCGATCGAGCTTAGGAACCATTGAATGTTGTCTAAAGCGCTCATGCAGGTTGCTTTTTCCTCATCACTTAACGCCTTCGAGTCTCGGATGCAGTCTCTCAGCTCGGCGGTATGTGACCCCGGCTCTGTATATTCTAGCATGCTGTTGACGGACTCCAGCATGAACCCCATCTTAGATTCAAGCATCATATGCCACGCCTCTGTCTTAATTGCCCGCACCCCGAGGTGTAGTCGCATGCAGTGAACAAACGGGTCGAGCATATCTGCTGACTCAGCGGATTCCACGGTTTCGACGAGTGTATGTAGTGTCAGAAGCCACGAAAATATTAAGACTGCCATACAGTTGTCGCGATCAACATTGATCATTTCACCATTAAAGATGGTGAGAGCTTGTGTTTGCAGGCCAATGGCATGGTGCCTATATAACTGAGCTTTCAAAGGCCTGATAAACGATAGATGGAGTGCTGAGAAAGCTAATATTTCATTCATTAGAAACGGATAAGGTAAAGCGATTTCGACGATCATGGCTGGCGTCAGGGTCTTCTCCGGATCAGCGCATGGGGGCGGTAGATCAAAAAGGTCGCCGTGAATAAAATTATAAAAGAGTTCCATATGCATCATATTGGCAACTTCAATGTTTAAGAATGGATGCTCTTGGCTAGGGATGATAGGAGAACATTGACGAGGCGATGGAGATGCATCTAAGTTGCGAGTGATGGTGGTAGTGCTAGAGCTGGGGCTTGAAGATGAGGCCGAGCCTTCGCTAACTGTAGGGATATGTGGCGGCTGCGACGCTAGGAATGAGCAAGCTCTTGAGCTGATCGTGCAGTTGCCGCAAGCTGGACGACCCTCATCACACTATTTTCATACCGTGTTAGATCGAAAAGAATTGTTAGGTGAACACATTGATGATTGGCTGGCTAAAGTACCTTGATATGGCGACCTTTACACTCGGAACATCCCGCGCGAGACTTTTTGTGGGAGCGACGAGCTATTCTGACCATTTCGATCGATGCTCGCTGCAGTTTTGATATTTGAGAGTCTGATAATTGATAGAATGACGTTAGTTTATTATTTTCTACGCTATCACTACGATATTGAGCGATGACTAGCAGTTTATAACTTACATAGACGATGCCTACCTAGTACTCAAATGCCTATGAACGTACAATATGGCCTGAGATATAACGATATAACGGAATTTCCCAGGGTGGTGCTGCGCCAGGCGTCATGGGACAGCCCGGCCGATGACGCCGGGGAAGGATAGAGTGCCCTTAATGTGAACGTGGTGATTATGTCTAGGTGGGTATGGATTGCAATATCCGGAGATCCGGGTACCGAATCTAAGTAGCATCGCTTTCATAACTGCCTTACGGATAGATCTAAGATGAAAGCCCGATAATTTCATCATTTGGAAACCGGTGCACCAAGACGGAATAGGTAGGTCGGATCCGAAATTCGTTTTGACCTCGCTCAGTAAGATTCACTTCAGCTTCGATATAAATGGTCCACTTACGTTCGGGGGGGATATCCATCCGCCGCCGACAGCAATCCCGACGATCCGAATAATGCTCCGAACGATGCTCCGAATCTTTAAATGGCTGACCTCACACTACACAGCACGTTAGCGAAAGTATTTCAACATCTACCCTTCAGCAAAATACCAAGAGGTCACATCCCTCGCAACAGATATCTTGTTACGAAATCCATGTGGTCGATCGAATGCAACTCTCCGTATACCGCTCGTATGATTCCCTCAGGTTTCTGTATGTCTCAGCCGCAAAGGTCGGGGATGGTAGACGGGTAGACTCAGGGCTACCTATATTATAAAGTATGGGCTCTCCAATTTTATCGTGCATCGGTGTGTGTTGTAGCGCGGGAACTATTACCAGAAACGGATTTCTGTAGCCAATAAAACCCGTTTCTATACGCGTAAAGGATATTTCCCTAGCACTATTCTTTTTTAGTACTATATCAATGCCGAGTCGACCGGGATACGGGCAGTGTTAAAACCCCGACTTCACAATACCTCGGCCGAGTGTACCTAAAAGCTTAAAAAAGCTTGAGGCCAGCCTCAACATGAACGTGGGGTGAGCTGAAGAAGAGATCTGACGAGACGGGGGCCGCTGCTCGCCGTCACAATATGCTCTTTGACCTCCGAGGTATCTTGGCTTTCGGATTGCCGAACTATTCCTAATACCAAGGCGGCATATTCCGTTCAAGCCTTTCTAGTTGGGAACGTCCTAATATCACAAGCCAAATACTTCTACCCTATGCAGCTATATCTCCGTCCTCATTACCGCTCAATATCCTACTTGAAATCTGAGACGTCACCGTCATACGAGACCATCTTCCCGCCGTGCTTCCCTTTGCTTGTTTCAGCAAGCATCTTCATCATCCCATCAACTGACTCATCAACGCCCACCGTAGCTTTCTCCAACCCCAAACCGCGCGCGCCATTATTTCCCAGCTCCGTCTGTACCCAGCCAGGACCCAAGGCGAATACGTTAAGCCACTCGTCTTCGGAATTAATGCGGGCGACAAACCAGTTCAGCGCAGCCTTCGATGGACCGTAGGCAGCGTTCGTGATTGGGGGCTGGCCCCTATTCGTGTGACTACGTTAGCAGACTGTACCATTTCAACAGAAATATATTTAAGGGGGTCGACACTCACGCAATATATCCAGCACTCGACCCCATAGGTGCAAAAACCGGCTCTCCGCCAGCCTTCCTCAACAGCTCCCTCGTCGCCTGGTATAGCGCTACAACGCCATACACATTAATCCTCACGTGTCTATCCAAGTCCGAAATTTTCACGTCCTTGACTGCGGGCCACACGTCCGAGATCCCCGCGTTGGCGATAACGACGTCTAAGTGCTCGACGCCGTGCTTCTCCTTTAGTTCCTTGATGGCGGCAGCGGCGTCTGATTCAACTTCGGCGTCGAGTTTAACAACGATCAAGCTACTACCTTCAGCGACTGGGAGTTGCGAGAGGCTCTGAGAAGGGCCGGAGGTCGGGTCCCGGTTTGCGGCAATGACGATGTGGTTGGGTTTCACGAGGTACCGTTCTGCGAGCCCCCTACCTAGGCCGCGGGATGCGCCTGTGATGAGTATGATTTTCGGCGCCATGGTAAGCTGACTTGTACTTTTAGATGTGAGTCAATATCTCTGACAGCTGGTAGGTCGAGATATTTGTGAGTGTACGAGTAGATTTTAATGTTGGTGAGGTTGGTGATATGACAAGCTATTACTCCAAGTGGGGCGAATGAACTGCCCGCGATGACAAATTGTAGCACTTGAAAATATCTCAAAGTTGTCGAATACGTAACATCAGGTAGGATAATTGTAATACTTTGTCAGCGGTTCACGCGACTGAAACACTTAAACTCCACGGAATTGAAAGCTCCTGTTAACTGAGTGGGACGGTATTGTCCTTGATTATAAATCTCCGAATAGACAACAATGCAATTTGTATCACATGACTCGCCCGTTTGGTCTACCGATAGATGTCAACCATTATACATTCATAGCCAATGAGTCCCATGGATATCACGAAGGGATAAGTTTTGAATGGGTCAGTTGATGGCGTATTCCAGGTACCACAAACTCGTAGCCACGGCCATCATCACACATCCATCTCTTGCATTTAAGGTAATCAATTGCATCAATCGCGTAGCTCGTTATTACTCGGTTAGGATCCTGCTCTCTTGATCAGTCAAGATTCTAGTAGTTATCCAACTAGAAATAAGTTACTCACATATCTCATTTATGAAGCCACCAACCTAGGTCTTCATTGCCCCATCACTCATCTCCTCTGGCATTCGCCTCTCAACTTTTCCGTTGAGACGACTGCGCCTGTTCCTTTACCGATTCTTCACCTAGCACTTTACTTGCCGCCATGAACCTATCAACGTCATACTATTAGAACATATTCTCAATAACAAGAGACCCAAGAAAAAAGGAGGGACTAGGAGAACTCACAATCCACCATGCCAACTCCCCAAACCTCTCATAGCCTCAGCCTGGACACTCGTCATGCGTAGGAGGTTTTCCGTATCCGCCAGGTTAGCCGAGAGCTGCGCCAGCTGCGAGTGAAGGTGTGTCTATCCGCAGATCTCATTAGCACATCACTCTCCCCTCTCTTCGAAGTAGATATAATCCCAACTCACCAATTGCCGCGACTTGACCGCACCCCCAGAAGACGTCGAGCCCTGCGGCGCCATCGAGGGTCTCGCGGAGCTCTGCATCGCGATTGTGCGATCGCTTCTAGACGTCATATCGATCTTTCTCTACCACTTCCCACCTAGGCACTGTTTATTTCTCCCCGTTTGGAAGTCAAGTCAACTTCCTTTCTTTGTATCAGCGACCGTCTCCCTACTCGATCGCTCGACAAGAACGTCGCAATGCGGATCTCCGAGGGGAATAAATGCGGGGTATGGCGAGGTTCAACTCTCAAAGAGTGCTGGATGTCAAGCTCGAATATACAACTATTGCCTAATTCCCAGCTTCACTTAGGTATTGTAGTTTTTGTCGTCGCGAGCAGGTAGAATCGTTTCGTTACTTCGTCGATGTTGCGAATCCGGAACCCCGCTAAAAACGACAGGAATGAAATTGAATATCCCCGGTCGGAAAAGGTTCCAATTATCTGTTTCCTTAAATGAGAAGTTCCAAGTTGTACGTAGTCTGTAGCACAATCGCACCTCCCATAAACCACAAAACAACAAACTTTCCAAGTTGGAGTTTACAGTTTCCCAATTCATTCCGCTTTCCCCACATCTAACGGAACGCGGTGACGCGTGATTTTAGCTTCCATTCAGTGCGGGGTGCCCTCTCCCTCAGGGCTCCAGGGCTGCTATTTCCAGCGACCCGAGACGGTGGTCCGAGCTCCTAGCGTTACTCTTTCAGCGGACCTCGCTCACTGCACGACAACCCTACCTCCCAGGGGCTAGGCAGTCCGCTACCCACCATCGGGTACGACTGTAACATCAGCTTTTAGACCCGCTTAGCGTCATCGTTAATCGGCCATCGTCGTCTTAACTCACGATCGTATAGCCTACTACGATCCCGTTAAACTTTGCTGGGAGAGTCGTTGATAGGTACATCGGATGCCATCTCATATCAATGTGCAAGATGCTAGTGTGTCCTTAGTCATGGTTATTATGGTTGTTATAGATGACGCTAAAGTAGCAAATACACGTGCATAATAAATCAAGATTCCAATATCAAGTTCCCGGGACTCACTACACCAAAATGAGTCTCACTTTTCATATTATAGTATTACCTATACTTGCAACTTCTCTAGTCAATAGAATAGATAGCTTCATCATCTCACTCACAAAAGCACCTTCGCGGTTGACGGGCTTCTCGTATTTGCATTGTCGCGAATAATCGGTCCTTGTTAATTAAGCCTAGCTCCCGAGAGTCATCCTAAGACGAAACCTCTCCTAGTTCTCGACACGACCACTGACTTCACTCTTTCTCATGTTTACCGACCAGCACGCCTCGCGGGCTATTTCAAACCATCCAGCCCACGTCTTGTGTCAGCCTTTACAATATTAAAATCCAGACAGAAACCGACAAATAAAACAAGAGAAAAGACGAGTCCTCCGTGTGGTGTTGTTATATCGTAAATACCAATAATGCCTTCCTCTGCACTCTCAAGCTGCGCTCATCCCCTCGTCTCCTATATCTGGCGGACACTCCTGCTTTCATAGACAGCCTACTCGACCTCCTGATCTTAGTCCCCAAACGAAGTTTGTGCCTTCGACGGGGAATTAAGACTCGGGATAACCAAGCTCGCAGTATGTGAAACCAAGCTGTACGAGAATTGGTACGTTTCCTGACCGGTCGACGATTCACTTCA
This sequence comes from Annulohypoxylon stygium, assembly GCA_003314315.1. Lineage (NCBI taxonomy): Eukaryota > Fungi > Ascomycota > Sordariomycetes > Xylariales > Hypoxylaceae > Annulohypoxylon > Annulohypoxylon stygium. The sequence continues at coordinate 764,360 of QLPL01000026.1, forward strand.
CACGCTCGAGTCAAGCCTCGTTGGATATCCTCAAAATATTAACATCGACGAAACAGCTTCGAATGGGAAACCCCGAGAAAGGAAAACTGCATTGATGGCGCCGAGCCGGTTTGGTCAAGACAAGAAAGTCATTGCGTAGAGCGAGAAAAATGGAGAATATATGCGTTTCGAGGAAAGGCGTCAAGACCCCCGCATCCCAATGCAATATTACCGAAGACTAATAGCCACTGCTTCACAACCTTCCAAAGATGCTTATGTACGTAGTTTTCCCCTTGCCGAGACGAATAGAATTATGTGTGCGTCGTTATGTTGTAATCCAAACCGTTCCATCTAACCGTATCGAATGCGCCGTGATCCGAATAAGACAAGTTCGACACCCCGTGTGCCGCCAATGCGGTCACAACCTACCTAAGTACAAGATCGTCGGGCAACGCACCGTAAATTAACCCGACCAAAAAAGACAATGTCTGTGCCGTATTAACGAAGTCCAATACATCCACCAATCGACTTCACTCGCGCTTCGCTGTGCTCGACGTGAGGCATTTAGCGGACTCCAATCGGAGGTCGAGGACCGAGACTACTTTGACTGCTATGAGCGGAGGGTTCCGAACCTAAGTTCGTCGAATCACCACTCCCCGCGCTGGCGCTCGCACTGCCCGTCAGACTTGCTGCTGCTTTCGCGTTTGGTGGTTGAAGATTGCTCACCCCGACACGTTGTTCAACTTGCTGTGGCGCGACCATGTTTCCCTGGCCGGGAGGATACCTAGGAACCGGCGCTCGAACGCCGTCTGGGGGAGACGGTCGTCCGTTAGGTCCAGGGCCTCCAAAGCCGTTGGGCGGAGAAGGTCGCCCATTTCCTCCCCGGATTGAAGGGCTATACGGATTTCCTGGTGACTGGCTAACGCGCCTGGGGTATGGACCCCCGTTCATCCCGTTCGGGCCACCTGGTAAATCGTGCATGTGAGCCGCAGTCAGTGAGTTCGCCCTAGATCCCGCCTGCATGTGTCCCCGGTCGACATTACCATACCGATTTGACGTAAAACTCATCAGTGGATCCTCGAGGATGTTGTCGTGGAGACCGGGTGTGGCATTTATAACCTGACTAGAACGATTTCTACCAAATCCTGGTCGCCATCTGCTACCACGAGAAGACATATTCTGGCCTGGACCCTCAGGATTCATTCGCAACTCGCTTTGGTTTTGAGGAGGCTTGCTGCGATTTTTCCTAGATGTAACGCTCATCATGTCGAAGTTGTCCGGGTCGATCATAGGGGTAATTGGTCCTGAATTCGGATCAAAGTAGTCGTCCTCTTCGTCTTCATCATCGTACATGCCACCTCCGCTACGCACCGGAGGGGCGCGTCTCCTACCGTTAGGCATGGGTCCGGGTCCAGGTCCAGGTCCAGGCGGACCACGTCGCATACGCATTTCCTGTTCTTTCAATGCTAGCTCACGTTGCCGCAATTGGAGTTCTCTTTCACGGAGAGCAATATCTGAAGTGTCAGCATTGTACCCAGCATCACCAGCGTCCGCCGAATCTTCGTACACGACGAGGTGGCTGAATTCCCCAAGGTCGGTTTCATCAAAAGAGCCACGCCTTGAGGGCTGTCGTGAACCAGCATGCCCATTCGGCGCGCCGTTCATAGAAGGTCTATATCCATTAGGAGGGCCACCGTTCATGGGAGGCGGCCCCCGACGCATACCTGGGGGAGGGCCGCTAAAGTTGGACGAATTTCTAGGTCTAGGACCCCGCATTGGCATACCGTTCCCGTTTGCATGTCCATTCATTACGGGACGTGGCGGTGGGCCTGCAGTTGACATGCGAGGCATCGGCGAGGACGCCGTTGGCGAACCAGAAGCAGCGGGCAGTCCATTAATCTCCTTAGGCCTGGACTGGTTGACGATATTCAGATTATGGAAAATCGCGTAAAGAGTCTCGATCCGCGGTAGCTTAATACCGGAGCTTTGGGCTAGCTTGATAGGCGAACCAAGAAACGTCTCAACCTCCATTGGCCTTCTAGCCACGTAATCCTGCCACATAATACTTGGCGTGTCCGAGGGCACGCACTGTTCCTTAATAGTGTTCTCTTTGAATTTAGCGTCGAGCGTACATCCTTGCGCAGTAGCCAATTGAATAAGTTCGTCGATTACATCTGTGATTAGTTGCCTGACGCCAGTTTTTTCTAATAGAGCCGAATGAGAAGGTGTTTCGAAAATGACGCTCGCAGGGTGGAAGGCAATAGGACTAGAAAATTAGTATATATCCAGCACGATTCTTTAAGATACGACCTACCCAATAACTCGCTCAAATTGTTGTTGTCTTATGTTACTAGAAACTTTACAATCGACCCGGCCTGTGCTAAGGGTCATGGCGAGCGCCTGTGCCATATCCTCTTGTATTTGCGCGGGGATATTGCCGCTCTTATTTGCCGGACCGACCCAGATCTCAGTTGAACCACTATGCTCAAATTCGCTCGATCCCAACTGGTTTAATTCGGCATTTGAAACGAGTGACAATACGACGTTTGTTGGAAATCTTTCCTCAAGAGCGGCCTCAACCCCCAGCGTATGTGTTGTATTAACGAGGATGCAGGTGTGTTGAGGAGTGACGACGGCGTCAATCACCGATGCGAGATCGTAAACATCCGGGAGAGCTTTAATGCAAAGGATAACATAGTCTAATGGGCCTTCTTTATTATGTGCGGCATCTTCTGGTGTCCGAACGACTAAATCGAGGACATATTAGCAAAGAAAGCGGATCACCAAAGCATTGTGGGTAGAAGGACTTACCGCGCCGAGGCTTGAATCGTTCATTACCAAATGCATCAGATTTGAAAGAGATACCATACTGATAGACGGCCTCGAAGCCCGATTTCCATACGAGAGTTACGTCGCAGGCATTTGTCGCTTGAAGTCTCCAGGATAGGAACGCAGAAACGGCATTTCCACCCACTACACAAATTGTCATTAGTTCACTTTCCTCCATGGCTCGGTGGGCTCGAGGCATGTGCTAGCACGCCACGTTCTGAAAACAAAGTAAAAAAACGAGTGTGATGTATGAGGTTGGAGGAACGAAAGACAAGCTTCGGCTGGAAGAGGACCGGCCGTCTCTTCCGAAGACGATGGCGGTATCGAGAGAGATAAAGACGACTTGCTTAAGAGGTAGTGTGAAGCCAAGATGGGAAAGTAGATGATAGGAATTGGGAAATCAACGAACCTGAGAGGATTCTCAGACGAGGCGCTACTGGTGCCATAATGGAGACCAGGCGTAGACTAGGCGTGTTAGGCCACCGTTGAAAAAATCCTGTGTATCCGCGCCTGTGTATCGTGCGGGCGTACTCACGACGGCGTCCGAATGAGCCAAGGTAGCCCTGTACAACGGCGAAGAGCCCACTGACACTAGGAGGGTGCGACGGCTCGCAATGGCTGTCTCACGTCCCTGGAAACCGACTATTTCCCCTCTTGCTCCCAGACCACGATATTACCTTTGCCTTTTCGGTAACGCCAGCTGAGAAATTGGCGGCGGGAAGAGGATGTATTGGCGCAGATCTGGCTTGCTGTTTGACGATACTACAGGCCTACTCGATGCGGCCGCTAGAATGGGAGAGGGACGATTCGATAGCGTCTAATTAAACCCTAGTCTTCACCTAGCAGCTGAGGCTTGCAGGATTAACCTATGTCGACCTAACGGACCTTTTTTCGAGAGAATACCGATCCACAACGATGAGATGCCCAAGAAAAACCAATTTCGAAAATTAAAGTAACGAGCGTAACGGCCTGGAAACAGGACGTGCGGACGAACAAGATAGGGAGTAAGTTGGGTGAGCGGCTCGGAATAGACGGTCAAACGTAGGACTAGCGGGGGAAGATTATGGAGGTTTAATTCTCGAAACCATTAAAAAGAGGGAAGAAAAATTAACGAACGGACGCGACGACTCTTGGCGGGTCCTGTGGAGAGATGTTGGGTCTACCTAGGTAGTCGAACGATGGTTGGACGGAACGGCGACGGACGACGGTGCGAGGGCGAGGCCAGAAGACAATAGGACAGGCGCAAAGATTAGTGTAGAGCGTAGAGACGGACCGGCTTTTAGTGAGAAGTCGGAGGATAACAGTTAGCTACGAGTTGTATGTACGCAGTTACGCAGTACCTAAGCTAGAGAGGAGACTAGGACCAGAGAGGGGAGAAAAGCAGGAAACTAGGAAACTGGCTGCCTAACTAACACGCATAGGTAAGTAGCCCTGTAGGTCGGTACTGCGCTGTACGGCTGTACGGTTACGGGAGGGGCGTAGTAGCGTAATAGCGTAGTAGCGTTGTATGGTTGTATGGCTTTTATGGCTTTATGCCTGTATGCCCTGTAATTCTTGTATTCTTGTATTCTTGTATTCTTGTATTCTTGTATTCTTGTATGGGAGGTACGTTCAAAACTGGGCTAGGCCAGCTATCTAAACTGCTGGTAGATGTAAGTACTAATCCACAGCTTGACCAGGGTATATGTGAGTGTGGGTGGGTTAGTCGACAGTGGCGTTACGTGTGTATGGACTGGGTCGTGGGCTTGGGTATGTTTAGGGATGTGTCGTAACGAATATAGGCATAGCCGTAGCGGTACCGGGAAGCCGTAGGCATGTAATGTAAGTAATGGATCAGATGAAGGTCACAGGAAACATTTGGGTCGGTGCTGTGCGTGTGTGGGACAGCTAGCAGAAGAAGAGAACATTTGAAGCGGAACAAGCTGGCTAACCCAGACGGTCCAGGGATAGGATTTCCATTTTCCAGGAAAGAGACCTTCTTACCCACCTCGGGAGGAGTACGAGGAGTACAGAAAATAAAAATCAACTTCCAGATTCTGACAGGTCAAACAAGCCCGGACCAAGTGCGAATGCCAATGCCACCAATAATACCAATTTTGATTTTCAATTCCAATCAATGAAGCAAATAGAGATTAGAAACGAGTGAGGTGGAAGACGGTGATTAATTAGAACGAATATAGTAACTCGTCCCCCTTTTTGTTTCGTGACTGGCCTAATTGAAGCCTGGAGCCGGAAGAAAACATGTCATTGTGTTAAAGGTTGAAGGAGTAAAAAAAAAATCATCAAACGTCGAAAATCGAAATGTGCAGGAAGGACCAAATTGGAGCGTCGGCACGGAAAAGGAACGCTGGATTGGAGGCGGACTTTGTTTCGGCCTTCCGGCTGTTAATGTGGTTATGTGTTGATACAGTATGATACGTGCATGTACACGCATATGTATGTACATGTTTATAGCTAAAAACGATTAATCATAAATGTATTTTACTTTTTTAAGCACTGTATAAATTCGGAGAGTTCCCTTTGAATGTTCAGATGTTCCTGCCATTGACAGGTATGTGCAACGCGAAAGTATTGTGGTATGCAAGTACAAACACGCCTGCCACATTAAATTCCACTGTTGTGTTGCGTCACGGTTTAGGTGTTCTTTCTTCAGCAGCTTCAGCGCCTCAGTGGCATTGTGGAGTTTCCAAAGAGCCCTGGAGGTTAATAGGGTTAAGGATTTCAAATGCTAGGATGAACCTGGCCATTTTTAACTCAACATGAAGCACTTTGGATTCGACTCAGTTGGATTCCAACTAGGTTAAGAAATATCTTTGTAATCTACAATATAAATATGAGCGACGACATGGAAGACAAAGATTGCAACAATAAAGTGAGCATGCAATTGATGTTGATGATAATGATTAGTGATTAATAGGTTGTCACTAGATGTACCAAGAAGCAGGTAAGTTTATTTCTCTATCCACCATAAGCTGTTAGTTCAAGGGGGTTCAAGGTTAGCTGCTCACTCACCTAACCCCTAGACCATGTATTGCCGGTATTATTGACTTAAAAGTACATGAACTGCATACTGTTTGCTTGATAAAGTCGAAAACTCCACTCGTTGATGCGTCACTGGTAATCAGGCTTCACGAAAAGGGTAAGGGGTGTTGTGATCGCTGCGTGTGCCGTCATTCTAGAATGAGGATTTGCCCAAATCTCCAAATCTACCACATAGCAACGTGGATAATTCTAGTAAATCAGTCCATCTGTCCATCCGATGGTAGAATCGAGAGTTGCTGGCATGGCCGGGACAAGTCCAAAATGTCCAAAATTTACAAAATGCATGGGACGATGAGGCTGTGCAGCTGGTTAGCGTCCCTTTTTCTTCCTCATACTGTGCTGTTTACAAAGGGGTTCGTATAAGACCGCGTACTTTTCAGATCTCAATACGTATTTCCGGCGATACCGCGCAATACATCTACGTATTGTGTGGATGTATGGATCTCCTTTTTTCTGCAGATGGTTTGTTGGTTTCCAACTTGTTGGACCTTCGTATTTACCTACCACTTATATACAATATATATCGACACGGCGGCACACAAGCATGCAGCTTTCAAGCTAAGCTTAGAAGAGCTTGAAAATTCAATCGCGACCTCTTTTGTATTCCCAACGAGACCACTCGCATAACAGCAAGCGAGACATCGGCTTTTTTACAATGCCATAGTCAGACATTTGCTCGTTATCGGCGACTCATTACCAACTGAAGTTTGGTCGTTCAGAAGATCTTATTCGGGTCAATTCCCCTAGTCTGTACCCAATAATCGCCCACCTAGCACCTAGGCCTAGGGACCTAAATCACTGTCAAAAATATCAAAGGCTGAAGGGGTAGATATGTTTCGATAAGACCAATACTAATAGGGTAAGATATGGCGTTTCTAGGAAGAACAAGAAAAGGAATGAAATTTCATAACTGGGCTATGATTGGCAGAGACTCACCGTGCAATAGGTACATATTGTCAAAACGCGGGTTCATCCGAATTTTAATGTTCTCACATGCAGAGGTTGTCAATCCGTACGATCCGATCCATCCATCATAATCTCGATGAAAAAAATTTCTAATACCCCAGAAGCCCTTGAGGATTCGGTGTCTAGACCCTCTAGACCCTCATAGATCTACTATTATAGAAGCTGCTCCAGCTATCAGTTAGAAGCTTGAAATCAACCGAGGCCCAACATTCAATGTTGAAGCTTGAACGTTAAACATTAAATGCATATGTTTTGTCTAGGTCCAGGTATGTTGAGTTTAATGTTCAATTGACAGCATGTACAAATCTCACAATCCCTATGCAAGAAGTGCACAATCTAAATATGTACCTAATCAACGGTATAAATTAATTGCATGCTGATATATGAATACACTGACAAGGGTGGGTTCCTTGCAGTGGCTGAGAGGCGCACCTTATGTGTAAGCAAGGATGGTTGGATATCGAAAACTTGAAAAGGGAAATTAAAATACGGGATTGTAAGCATCATTCTTTATCTCGATTTGAAATCGAATCTTTTCGTGAGAGACTAAGATCTGAACCTCTTCTTTACCTTGTAGCTTGCGATTCAAGAAAATCAAGAAAACGAATGAGCCTAAAGAGGACCAACGTAGGTACTTGCTTAAGCAGTTTAGTGATGACACCGCGGTTGCCCTTCTTCATTTGTAAAACAATCTCTGATCAAACCCCTTCAAGACTAGCTGTATCTTAACTAGTGCAAATAGCCCTGGAGGTCGGCCGAAACTGCCCAGGTACGATTTTAAAGTTTCCCTGACTATTGGAACCCGCCCAAACCACTCTGTATTCAAAGATGACGTATACATTTGCGCTAAAATATCTACATACATTCTTGAGATTTCATTCAGGGCCAAATGCCTACTACTAGGTCCCCAGCATCCCCAGCATCTATCCAAGGCCCTGAGGTCCCTGATGTAAAACTCTTCCCATGGTATCCTTCCTGTTACACGACCTCAGGAACCACTATAATATATCCTCATGCATAATAGTATATATGTCCCTTAAAGTCACGAGCAGGACCTGCAGATTTCTTAATGAAGGACAATTGATAGTGTTCAGTGTTATAATTAGATCAACTTGGGTTGTCAAGACCCACCGAAGCTCCCCAGGTCTTGCTGGCAAGCTGGGAAAAAAAAGGATACCTTGGCATGGTGCACCTGCAGGAGAATTCCACGCGACAGAGAAATCGCGATTTACTAGGTAGTAGTGCACGGTCCATCAGCTCTTCCCCCTCCAAGATTTCACCTTCCCAATTGTAGAGGTCTGTATTTATGCTTATTGAACACCTGACCTTTTTGAACTTTGATTTTTCAACTCACCTTTAATTGCTTTAAGTCACAAACACCAAACTTGTGAGAGAGTTATCAAGGGTTTCAACCATGATAACATTGAACCCATTAGGTAGGTATGGGATGCATCCCTAAGTGCCGGTGACTATCCGGTGGCTCCCTTAGCCATGCTGCAAAAGGTCGCATACAAGCAAGCCCCCCAAAAAAGCATCTCGGCCACGTCGCTACGGCAAGGGATCTACCCTTACTTCTCGAACTACTACTATGTAGGTAGGTAGGCCACGATTCAATCCTTAGATTGCATGGACTTCGCGTATCTCGCGTATTTTGCGAAATCGAACGACCTTTTCAACGACATGAACAAGTCAAGCGGTCAGTTATATGAAAGATATACGAGAGATATATGAGAAGATGAGACCCGATGGTAAATTCTCCAATCGACGTCATCCATCACTCAGGCACACTCGGGCACACTCGGGCCGCCTAATGCCCAGGTCAACACTCGATACACCGCTGTCAATATTTCAAGGCTCTTCTCGATAAGATGTACGGGAAAAATACTCCGACCCAATCAGGTTACCACGTACCCGAATTGCGAGATCTACTTGTATGAACCTCGAATTAAATTTGGCACCCCTACAGGAAGATCGTCACAAAGATCATCGCAAACCTTCCAAAGCAGTCAGGGAAAGGCCATTGGAAGATTTGAACGCCTCCATAATACCATGTCGCGGCTCAATTTTAGTTCCGGAAATGGTTCAGCTAACCAACATATTTTATCAAATAAGCAACTCGCAGGTACCGGTGAACAGCATGTGGCTTTATCAAGAACCTATCCGATCGTGAGCTCGACTTGTAATTGGCCCTACTTCGTGTACGAATTCTACTGTTTTACAGGGGAGCCAGGCCTCACTGTATAAAGTCTCTATCAGCCTCCTTCCTTATAATCTATGTTCACTTAAGCCACCGAGGGCAATCCCCGGGGAAAACCTGGAAGGCGGCTGTCTAACGAACCCGTGTGATCGGAACCTTGAGAAACTGCTCAACTTTCCTGGTGCTCTATTTCGATGAATCAACCATAATCTATTCTTACTCTATTTAAGCCTACTTTCGAAGTGCAAGGGAAGCCAATCTCAATGATGATGAGCATTCACGTGGACATTTAGCAACCAATCCGCCATTTATTCGTCTGTTGATTTTAAAGTATTTACGTATTGTAGTTGTGTTGTACGACGCACCTGTTCAAGCAATCAAGTCAGAAACTCGGACTGGATCTTAGAATACGTGCCAAGGCAAAGCTATGGCAGGAAACGGCTGCATTCACAGGGGTTGTAAAACCTGCTTTTGTCAACTGGGGTTTTCCAGCCTTATCTAGAGGACCTCGGACCTGGGTTTCATCAGATCGACATTTACATGGGCCATCTTCCTAATGGTAAAGAGTTAGTGCCCCGAATACAACCGCCGAAGCCTACCCCCACAGTCTTCCAAGTTGATACAATCTTCAGAGTTATCACGACGACGGGAATTCATGCCAGCCTTAGCAACTAGGAAACTTAAAGGTAAATCCATGCCCATAGTTTCGTGTTCGGATTCCTAGTACGGACCCGAGATCCGAAATGACCACGTCGGATACCCTGCGATATGTCAGCGCCCGCCGCACCTGGCAGATGTAGGACCGCAATTCCCGGTCTCTACCCAATCAGATCTTTCGGTTCTACTGACGCTCAAGCCCTATGGCTTCGGAACAATCTACTTGTGACACACTTAGTAGAAGGCACCGAGCAGAACGGCAACGGTGTTTTTGATATCCGCCGTCCAATTCATTTTGCCTGCATGCGGCTTGCCATTGTCTGGGAAATCCTAGGCACAATCCAATTCTCTGATCACTATAATAAATCTAGACCTAATAAGCCACCGTCTACGGCAACAGCTTTGGTCGGCTGAAGTGAGGTCAAGGACATTAGCATCGACGTAGCCCCTTTTCTCGGTCGGCCGACACAAAAACGCCACACCACAGGGTAGTACGCGTCCGGACGCCCTCCCACTGAGGCACCATCCCGCACAGCGTATTGGATTAATTAGATATCTCAAGTCTTACAATGGCCTGCAACCAATTCCCTATCGAGTTCCATCTATAACAGCCCGGGAAGCTTTCATTGCAGCATGCAATGCAACGACGCGTAATGAACGTGGTGGCGATTTATCAAACCGGACAAGATTTTCGCGCCAGTAAGTGAGAACTGATTATGGGACGAGACAAGACCTCAGACATGCCACATGTTAGATGCACAGTCTTCAGTATTTTGCTTTCTCTATCAAAAGCCAATAACTTAAGGATAAGATACTATCATGCAGCCTCAATGACCAAAAAAAAACCGCCGCTAAATTCTCATTCCAAGTCCGAACCTCTCGAGGTGTTTGGGGGCGGACAGGTCCGAGAGTGAGATCCGGCTCCCAACTGCCGCCCTAGGGTCAGGTAAGCCAAATGAGCAAGAATTAAATGTGGTGATCGTAAAGTAATGATGTTTGAACTGTACACGGATAGCAGGCATGAATAGACTGCTCTCGCTTAGCTGAATTAGACTCATAGAATTTATACATTCGAGAACGGAGTGAGTCAAGATATCTCAATTCATGCTCCACTGTGTTATACGTCTCTCCATTCTTGCTTCCGCTGACATAAACCCCCTAACACAGGTAAGACTCTATTGTATGGACGTCTTACAGTAGGTAATCTATCTTAACTCCGAGCCATCATTCACTTACATATTGAAAGCCCTATAATTCAGCATGAAGGTAGATACTCTACGATAGTATCGTAGGTTATAGCTACTTTAGGTCAGCGGTATTTTATACTCTTATTTATCAAACTCCCTAGGTACTTATCCATCCGTCTCATTTTACCTTAGAACCCGAGCCTAGTACGCAATTGGCCAACTCCCACTCCCATCCTACTTCTCAACCCCATTCTTCTCGTCCCCAATAGCAAACGGATCATTCGTCGAATCCGTGTTCCGCACGTACTCCGCGTCGTCCGCCAATCTGCTCGCGACGTCCTCGCCGAACTGGTCCGCGACAAAAGCGTACATCATGTCGATGCCCGCCGAGATGCCGGACGAAGTCCAGAGATTGCCGTCGACCACCCAGCGCGCGCGGGGGACCCAGTTCACGCGCGGGCCTTGCGAGATTGCCTATGTGTATATCTATATTAGCACCTAACCAACTACCTTAGGGGTGAGAGGTTGAGAGATGAGAGATACATACCCAGTCCCAAGACCGCTTATTCGATGTAGCCCGCCGCCCATCCAGGACCCCGGTCCGCGCGACCAGCGCGCTTCCCGTGCATACCGTGAGGAGGTACCGTAGGTGCGGAAACACGCGCTTCACGTACTCCTCGACGTCTGCCACGTTCGCCGGGTCACGGGTCCCGAATCCGCCGGGCACGATCAGCACTTCCACGTCCTTCGCCTCCGGATAAGCGGCTAGCTGCGAGAGAGCATCCGCGTAGGTGCGTGTCGGGACCACGGATTCCGAGACGCTGTGGCCGGAGGATGGCGTTGCAGTTGATACGGGGCCTGCGGTTGGGGAGAGGATGGTTAGGGTGAGGGGGTGTTCGCGCGAGAGAGAGTTGAGGATGTCCAGGGGCCCGAAGATGTCGAGGGCTTGGAAGCCTGGGAATAGGGCTGCTGCGAAGCGGGTTGGAGGGGCTGAGGCCGACATGGTTATTTGGTGAGTTTCGAGGTTTTGTAGTCCGTGATGGTGAGTTCGATAGGCTAAGTCATGATACAAAAGATATAGGTGAGAGTGTAGGTGGCGATGCTGCTATATATAATTCAATAACGATGAAGTAATTATATAAGAGCCGATCTGTCGCGACTCCGATCCGAGCTACCGGCAAGATGTTCGGGAGAAATCTCATATCTAGCTAGGGCGTAGATGACGTGGAGATCACCAAGGAGTCGTGATCCGGCGTCGGAATCGGGGGTTCGTGCTGAGTAATACGGGTTGCTCTAGCCGGATTAGTGTCTGGTAGCTTGCATGGATCCATACCTCTCAGCGGTCAACTGCTCCCTGCCGTATAGAAATGAGGGAACTTGCGATGTGCATGCTGTCAAAGTCCGATGCCTCTCGGGGCTCTGGTCTTACTTGCCGTTTTGTGGGAAGCGGGCTAATATAGAAGCCGCCGCTGACTATTACGCTTCGTGCAACGACGGCGGTGTATGAGGGATATAGGGTTATGGGTAAGCTAATGGCCGTGTTGGCTCGGATTTTTGTATGTAAGTGCCCCTTTTCATATTATATCGGAAGTTCAAGTATAGAAACTCGGAGGACAAAGTATTACTGTAAGGATATATATTTTCCTGCGACTTGATGTGTTTGTCTTGGACTCTCTAAACTCATATTTACACCTCAATTCTTCGTCGTTAGCCCACAGAGCAAAAGAGCGAGAAGAGTCCATGCCATCTGCATACCTATTGTATCGTTTTTCTTCGATATAGGCTCTATTTGCCGCCGAAGTAACTTTGGTCGAGGTCGGCCCTGTTCGTGCCAATCTGTATTTGGTACACGTAACTATCAACCAACACAGTCTCGCCCCCATATATGCCGAACTTGGGATCGCTCTCGCCAGGGAACATGTTTCCAGTCAGGGTCGTAGACTTGGAAGTGTCGAAAGTCACAGGCTTGCCGTCGAGCCAGAGCTTGGCGTGACCGCCATTCGCCTTGGCCAGGATCTCAATGCCGATCTTATACGTCTTCTTGGCCTGGATATCCTGTGCCCACTGCACCTTGCGGCCCTCTTTCCACTTGAAGGTGTGGGAGAACACTAGCTGGTTCTTCTTGACTTCGAGGGCTAAGGGGATGTTGGCGCCCCCATCTTTGTCGTTGTTGGCCTTGTACTCTTTCCATTGGAAAATCAGGAGACCGTTAGGCAGTTCCTAACGTCGTATATTAGCTTGTATGTCGATATTATTGAAGCAGTGAAGAGTCGCGATGACTCTGTGCCTCTATATTGCGAGCCCTACCTCAAGCTGAAATTGGTACGAGATGAAATATGTAGTACCCGACTTAGTCTTGCCACTTAAAGCGTGGTATTCGGCCCTAGGTAGGGTATCAGCCATAATCAGAACGAGAATCAGCAGTCATGCTTTGCATACCTTCGATCACCGGCCTTATGATGGAAGTGCAGGGCCGCGACTCCCTTCGGATCCTTATCTAACTTGATGTATAGATCAGGAGTGTTAGACTTAGGCTTGTCGCCTTTGGCCTTCTCTAGGTTGAGGTTGCCGAGAATCTTGGGGTCGTCGCCGCGTGCGGCACTGAAGTCGACTAGAAGAGGCGACTTCTGAGAAATGTCCTTCGCTGGGATCGGTTCACTTTGGACCAATTGAACCGATAGGAAGGAAAAGAGACCGAAAATTACGTGGCGCGATAACATCTTGTCGAAGTTGATTTCGAGCAACGTGTATTATTTTCGTGTTTTTGTTGCTGTTTCTTTTGTTCGGGGAAGGAACTAGTTGAATTTATATTGGGTACCGGGACAGATGGTCCAAGAGATCACCATCGCGTCTTCGTAGCCTCACATCCTAGAATAATCGAATCGGTTCTCGGCAGGTAAGCAACAGTTCGATGCCAGGGTCCATTTTAGTGCTGAGATCTACCTGATTGCTGGGTTCACCTGCTTGGAACAGTGTATATCGCGGTATGCCCCTGAATGTGGTCTATGGAGCTTTAACTTAGACTGACGTAAGCTACCGTATGGCAATCAGCAGCTATGCCGGAAGCAATGGCATTGCATTTAGCTCCCCTATAGACTCGAATATTTGAAACTTATTTTTAGTTCAGGCGTTTACTATTACGTTTATATTGAATTGTTAGCGATCGCTGTCTCTGTAAGCATCTAGGGGCATGTAGACCCATTTGCCTTTTTCACTCTATAAGATGCGAAGAGCATCGACAAGCTCATCCTTGGCAAGCGAATAAACAATTGCGATATATCAGCCCTATGATTCTCTTTGCTTACCTAAATACTTACCGTGTTCGTTATTGTACTAAACTGTTTTCGATCAGTGATCTCCTCATAGTAAAAGAAGCCGGTGAGATTATGGAAATGGGTGAAGCATGAATTACACGCCTCCAAAAGTTCAGCCGTACATGGAAACGACCATCACGAGCTAGGTTAACAAGATGAACTCACTATATCTCTGTGAAGGTCGTTGCACAGAAGTGTAAAAAAGTAAGCCATGACCAATAGAAGAGGAATCAAAAAGTTGTACACCTGCGCCGGGGTTCGAACCCGGGTTCCCGGTTATCTTGACTATTATAGAGTCGGAGACCGGTGAGTTACCACTACTCCACACAGGCTGTGATTTCTATGATTTAAATGTTGTCACTTCAAGATTCATTTGGCTATTTCAATGAACACTGGTGACAGTCCAAGGAATTCTGCTCAAATTGACTCATCTGACCTACACGAGAGTGTGGCTGTACCATATCATGTCCTCGAAAACAGGCCACTTCTGTTTGGGTTAGTACTATGGTTTGGCATGGAAGGAGCAACCTGATATATTTGGCACATATGTGGAGGTGCTGCGGCTGGTACAAGCAATTAGGTTCCTCCAATTGTCTATCCATTAGGATTACTAGTGAATATCGTGGTGAAATGGGTATGGACCTTGTGAAAAGTTGGGTTGGAGGTCATACGCTGTCTCAGGATGCTTTGGCTGTAGTTGGACACGTTACTATCTTTTGCGGCCTTCTACCGAGGCAATGAGTAACGAGATATATACCAACTTCTGTTAGAAGGGAAATATAGGCATATATAAGTACACCTTATTAAGAGAATTTCATTTCGGAAAAGGTAGCGGTTTATTATAGATAGAAATGGTATGGTAATAACTTCTAACCATCTTCGTAGTATCTCCACTATCCTTGGTATTATCGATCCTTAATATTTATACCGACTGACGGAATTTGCCCATGTATGATATATACTGATTAAAGTAAGATATCAAAGATCCCCTTATTTACCAACAAGGCGATAGTTAAGAACAGACGTGGGTGTTGGCTCTGATTCTGAGTCCTGACCCTTTTTCCGTCCTGCAATTCGTGCGCATAGGCCCAAAACTTATACTGGTCATCCTTGGGGGCACTTTTTCACGGTAGTATTGGGAATAAGTCCCGAAGATATTTTGATCCTATGTTTTAAGGGTTAGAGATAACGAATATTTTAGGTGAATAAGATAGGGGTATGGCTGGGGTGGACGTGAGGCAGTATGTATGCATAAATTCCTAAGAGACAGGCCGAATACTCCAATACAAACGGAATACATTTCTCAATCGCAAGAACTCCTGTCGCAATCATGATATACGGTCCTTCGCTTCCTCAGGCCATCATTCTCTCCATAGCATCGTCTCTCCAATCCTTGCTTGCGAGTACGTACTGGGTTTTCTTGATTTAAAGGTAACAGTAAATTGAGGCTTATTAGAAGTGTTTGCAATATTCGTCAGAGAGGTTTTAATCGGCTCTCTCTTTGAGTATTTGATTTTATAAATTTCTTAAAGACCTAAATTAATAACTAAAGAACGAATGAGTAGATACAGAGGAAATCCATCCTTATTATACTCATTCTTCATTTCCTATATTCTTTATTAAATCTTTAAATCGTATATTCAGGATCCCGATATTCACGATTCACTAACTCAGTTATATAATTTAAACATTATTCCGATTCTTCCGTATGGTCCTAATGGGGCCACCTGCTATTAAAGATGGGTTTTTATAGTATCCTTATTTTGGTTATGATAATATATGTGTATTAAAGTAAGAAATTTTGTTCCGAATCTTAAACTTAATTAATTGGCCGATTCTTGTCTGGCTTAAGTAATATAGACCGAGCATCCCCTAAGGAAAGACGAAAGGTCTGTGGAACAATTAAATCTGGACCTTGGAAAAGCTCTTCTTTCTGGCTCTAGGTTAGCTATGCCGTAGCCCTATTATTGTAGACGAAAACTTCGAGCCAAACGC
Organism: Annulohypoxylon stygium; assembly: GCA_003314315.1. Classification (NCBI taxonomy): domain Eukaryota; kingdom Fungi; phylum Ascomycota; class Sordariomycetes; order Xylariales; family Hypoxylaceae; genus Annulohypoxylon; species Annulohypoxylon stygium. The sequence continues at coordinate 780,526 of QLPL01000026.1, forward strand.
AAGACTTCAAATCTAATGTATCCAAATCTAACACTAATTCTTTGGACAGTTCTTTTCAAATGTTAGGCCTTTTCTTCTAAGAGAACTCGTACATAATGCTATCGCGCAGTAGTTTTACTCTTTTAATTGTAGCGAGGGGCCACGCTTCCGAGTTCGAGTTTTTCCGACGTATCTTGGGATGCGAAAGCCTCTTAGATATATTAGGTATATTAAGTATATTTTGTGTTTTTTACATCTCATCCGTACTATTGTCATCAGATTTAAGATATGCTCGTGTTATTCCGATGTTTACTTCCTTATACCGTTTGGTACGTTTTGGTAAAGGGAGAGGGGAATTATGTAGTTTTCGCTTAGGTGGAGGCCTTTGTCTTGCCGGCCTGGCGGGATCTACCGAGGCAAAATCTATCGGGCCTGCTAGTCTAGGTGCTTCCGTACTGGGAAAGTAGTACTCAAGGAGCTCCAGTATCTCTGTCTCAGGTAAACAGAATGGAGACTGGTCAAAAGTAGGACTTATGAGTGGTGCCTCTGTGGAAGGATCAATGTCGATGCCCTCCTTTAGTTCGGATCTGACGCGATCGGTGGAAACCCCGATGACACTGGGAAACAAGTCGTCGCCGTTGTCGCCGTCGTATATGTCTTTGTTAGGGGGGGGTAAGTCCATGTCTGGTTGGATGGGGATTGGGGAAAAAAGCGGGAGCCGGTCAAGGCACGAAACCTCCTGATCTGCTATGGGGGAAGAAGGTGCGGTAGCTGAGGAAGTATGGTTCTTGTTATGGTGTAGAGGACGGTAAGAAATCGGTGGTTACAGAGGAGGAAAGAGTTGAAGAAGAAGAAAGGGCTGAAGAAGAGGAAGGAGGTCGAGCGCTCGTTTGTTATATATTCTATGGATTGGGTCGGTAAGCTTCCTATGCTATCGAAGGCCGGGGCAGCCGAGCCGTGTCTTCTTTATCCGAGAATCATACGATGAAACGGTATCCTGGTAGTTAGGTAGCAGATTATTCTAGTCCGATTCGCCGCTTTTGGGTGTTGTTGAGGTTGATCAAATCTGCCTTGCCATGATTCCTTTTTAAAAACCAAGGGGAGGAGACGACCCCTTGACGTAGGGTAGATGCAGACGGCGTGAAGATGTGGAGTCTTGGTCGGGCTTCCTCCAGGCCGCTGCATAGGTGTAAATTCTCAAGGATTAGGCATCGCAGTTCTCATGTCCTGCTATGAGTTGAGTATACCTATCCGGACGAATAGCCCCTTTCTTCGAAACCCCCCACCTGAACGAGTACGGCTCTCGGAGGGATCGTGCTGGGGTTTGAATAGGTTCTCTTCTCGTCTCGTCTTCCTGCCGAAGACCATTTGACATCGCTTTCGGTTGCCTCACCTGCCGTATAAGCGCCCACATGTCGTCAATGTCAACATCACAACCTGCGTCGAGCAGCACGGAGTCCCTGCAAGGGCTCGTTACCAGTCGGTATGAATGGATAGCAATGCCTCAGCGCCGACGTAGCGTGAAAAAGGGGCTTACCGGTAGGTCTCGGAGTTAAGCTAGGGGTACATGAAGACAAGTCCGGAATTGCATATATACCCACAAGAGATCGAGGTATAGCAAGGCGAAGAAGCTTAAAGGAGGAGAGGGTCGTCCTCGTCGAAGATGCGCCACTAAATCAAGGCATACGATACCCGGAAAGATGCCGTAAGATTTTTAGTTTCTACATGGATAATGTCGTGATGGCTTCCATGACGGCGGGAGGCAGCCTGCCTTCCCATGCCTTCCCGTAAGCTGGCCGATCGTGTGATATAAATCCTGCCGGCTAACGCAATAGTATTGGCGGTTCGGTTCCTTTCGAGGTCTTAGCACGATAGCCGACAACAAGATGATCTCAGGAGCAGAAGCGATTGGCCTGAGCGCCCTGGGCCTTTACAACAGTCCACGCATGGCCTCCAGTCCTAAAAAAGGGGTTGTCAAGGATGCTGTTCACGGACTAAGAATGTTCCAGGCAGAAGGAACCAAAGAGGGGACGCGATCCAACATCACGTGGTATCATTAGATTTACTTAGACTGATCACCCCTGAGTGTGCGGAAATAATCAGAGTTGCTCACTCCGATCAGGTCCGATCCATTAATATCTAACGTATCAAATGGAAAATGATATGAAGAAAGTAATAAGTATAAGTAGAGGAGAATTTCCTTAGGTATCTAGTCATTCGCTCTTCGGCTATTAATATAAGACTATAGTCACGACCGCGGCAACGACTACGCCGTCCTCATCGTCCAAGAGCAGCGCGGCTTTAGCGGACGCTTATTCTTCCGCCGTGGCGATGATTCAAACAGCACCTCGGACACGATGGCACTGGTAGAAGGCCCGTACGGAAAGAAGCTCTGCGTCGATCTGTACGGCACCGTGTTGCTGTTTGCAACGGGTATGGGGATAGCAGGCCAGCTACCTTACGTCGAGCACCTGCTAATAGGATACCAAAATTGCGAGGTCAAAACTTGAAGAATAGCGCTGTTCTGGGAAGTCGAGTCCGAAAGTAAGTCTATAATGTAAGTCTACAAAGGGGGACAAAAATGACTATTATATATTAAATAGATCTACTCGGGGTCTGAAACTAGACCTGGTAGAAAGCATCGAAAGTATCAAAGTGGGTTGGCTGGAATTCGAACCTGGTTCTAGGACTCGCAAGGCAAGTGGCTTAAATCGCAATATCGAACATGCGGCACGACCGTGTCTGATGACTCATTGTGGCGGTACGCGGACCCACTTACCTTTCCGGGCTCTGCCTGCCCCGGCCGCCTCCCGGCGCTGTAGGCGCCCGCCCTCCGTTTTGCAGTGGGGCCGGACAACCGTTTTCTTTGAAACGGAGCCGTCGGGGACTCGGATCATCTACTCGTGCCGCTCCGGATGGCACCCCGGGCCTTCTTCGCTCACACCCCTCCTCCCCCTGTCATTGTACTCCTCCCATGACTGGCTGCGGCCCTGGCCTTGCCGCTGACGGGTTGCGCCAAGGAGGAAGCAAATATGATGAGCCTAGCTGGTCCATCCCTCAACATGGATTCCTTTCTTTGGTCCTAACCGGTGCGATAGCCAACCATACTATAAGACTTACCTCTTTAGCTATAAAATGCTGGCTTCCCTCTTGGTTCTTCGTTCAATCATTTTACTAAAGCAGGGCTGGTTACATCCGCATCTTTACGCACTTGACGGAGTGATCATATCATCTCTACCATTGAGAAATGACGGCTCTTGACTTATCTTCGACACCTATGCCAGTTCCCTTCTCTTAAGAGGCAAGGAAGAAAGTGGTTTTGACTCATTTTGAGGAATATCTTTTGCGTCCGATCGATGACAAGCCTTTTGTTGCAGAAGATACGCTCAAAGAGTGTGATCGCTTGTGGCATATGTGGACATAGTGAGCCCTCTCTGCCTCCTTCTCCTGTCACATAATTAGGAATGTTCGCTTATTACGGAATGTGGATTCTGCAACGACCTAGGAATTGATAGCAAAAATGCCTGGTTGACTTTTGTGAAGCATCCGGAGACGAGCGAAGTTCAAGCACCTTTCCGAGCATTCTTATGTACTTATGCCGAAACGTCGATATAGAGGTGTCCTATTTTGGACTTTAGCGAATACGTATCGAAGAGAATGGTGAACTCGGCTTTCAGCCTGACAGAGGTATGGCGGAGGCTTGTTGCTTCGGATGAGCATTACGTCTTGAGGCATCAAAGAAGAGACTACCCTTCCCAAGCAGAAACCTGGCAATTAAGATGGATCAGTAAGGATGAAGGTAATAGAGAGGGCCCGGTATATCGTATCGTCAAAGTACGCAATCCACTCGTCTCCTTTGTCGTTCTCCTCCAGCCCTAACGGTCAATTAATCTTCCTTTTTTTGGTAGTGGGTATTCGTCGAGCTAGCTCCTGAGATCGGGCTAAAGACTGTCCCAACCTACAAGAAAACCGAAATGACAAGCACCGATATCGATGTGGCTCTCGATACGCTCTGGTCACGTTCCAATAACATACCCTACAAGCCTATTACGAGGGTGCCGTTTCATGCTATAGTCCTCTCGGCTGCCATCGGAGGCTTCTAGCCTGGTACGCTGATAAACTTGACTTATTTGTAATTTTAGGTTGCTGTTTTACGCCACTCGGATAATCTGGCGAGAACGAAGATTATTGTTACGATTAGTATTAGGAGGAATAAGATCAAGGAAATATCTAAGACGAGTCGCTCGCGTACTAGTGGTTGGTATGTTATGTTATATACCTAGTCCTATCTTACCTCTTGTCGTATAGCAAGTTACACGTGTCATTGACGATATGTCCAGGATTAGCTTTTCCATCACGCTGTTACCAACCGGCTCATTCTGCCTAGTAAGTCTAATTCTTGTCCGTGTAATCTAGGAAAATGCCTTCAATCCCAACTTTGCAACGATTGACGAGATATTTGACCGGTCTAACTTGGAATCGGTTAATTTTATCCCTTTGAAATGGAAGCAGAAGTTTTATAGCTAATTTATATTCTTTATGACGTATAAATCTTTTAATGAAGTATGGTATCGAACACTCTTGGTTGCCGGTTTCCGCAACTATTTGCGACTTTATAGCCTCCGTGTCGGTACTAGGGTTAGGTTCGATGGTATGTTAAAGGCAAAAGCTCTTTAGTTTACTACACGTATCTTCTCACTCCTAAAGTCTTTCCTATCTTTTGCGTCCGTTCTATTTCCCATACTTAGAAAAGCTATAATATACATAATTAACTCAGGTACTTCACTGCTAAGGGTCCTATCTTCTATCTTACAAAATTATATCCTCTCCTATACTATAAGCGTCTTCGAGTTGAGCTATCAGTCCCATCGCGTCCGCGCTGATCTTATGTCCTTAGTATTCGGAAACGAGGTAGGACGAGATAAACAGCTTTTTGCTATGCTCTGAGATATGTCGATGAGTAGGGACGTAAATGTCCCTGTCGATATTACTGAGGAGGAGTGTCGTAAGTTGGAACAGCGGTAAGACGTAGCAATACTCCGCCACTACATCGACACTGCCTCCGACAGCAAGGAGAGGACCCGATTACGGTCAAAAGTAAATAATCTACTGAGGACGCTATCACAGCTATAGTTAGAAAAGAACAGAGCCGAGTATTTCAAACGCGTCAACTATCTTCGAGCGCAAGGTATGCCTACCGATGACGTATACCCAAGTAACAGTGGCCGTTCCTCCCTTTCTCTCGTTTCTACTACCGCTGTCTCCAAACTTTTCAAGAGTCCCGTCGAAAGAAAAGTCGTCGACTGTAACGCGTACGCACGCCTTTATATTTGCGCGCTTCTGCACTAATTAACCAATGCACCCGTCTCAACTCGTAGCAAGGGCGGAGTAGAAAAGGACGAGGAAAGAAAAAAAACAGACTACAAAATTATCGACGAGCCCTAGCAAATATGAACTCGCTGTCTTTTATGTGGAATATTATGTTACTCTCGGAGTATTTTGATTAAGTATTGTAAGGCGATATATACTGAGGCAATAACATTTAGTTAACCGTTTTTATGCCTTGAATACCTATATCTAGAAAAGGGGGAGATTACTATTAAAAATCCTTGCCATTAGAATAATCATGCGGAAAGAGTCTACGGGAAAATATACATACTAAATTGGAATCCCCAACCACTATCGCCCCAGCTGCCCTATACAATCTGCAATTCGGAGCTTGTTACCAACGCTAAGCTTATCAGCCATATGAATCGTCACGTCCGGTCGGATAGGCAAAACTAGCCAATATCGTACTGAGAATACACTCAGTCTACATCAACACACATGCCCTTACGAAACGTCTGGGAATGGCTCGAACATTGCAGGACTTCTCATACACCCTCGGCGCTATTCTATGAACTATACGGATATACATATGTTCTACTCCCAGTGGTCTCACACGTCATACCAATCTGGCTCATAGCACTAAATTTCAAACACTATCTCCCTGCCCTACTTGCCAACGAAAAAGCTCAGAGCCCAGAATAATCGATAGGCTTATCTCCTGGCATGCTTATTTAGTAACAGTCCATAACAGATAGGGGTACGTGGATATGGACTGCGACGTTACTTTCGAGAGTAAATAAAATTATAAAAGCCAGAAAGAAGACGTAACGATTAAGCTCGCAGTAGACATTCTTCGGCCTAAGAACTTTACGCCTATTAGTGAGCCCCCGGTGCTGGATTGTATGGATGAGGAAGTAACTTGCAGCAACCCGGCGGCTCCCATGTCCACCACGAACCATCCTCTCTTCGACGCGGCTGATGAATTGGCCGTCTCTCCCTCACCTAACTCTCCCGGCAAAAATGGGTTACCACCTACAATGAATGATATATTCTTACCACCTCATCAGCCGGCCTGCGATATTCCAATAGATCTGATTGATCCATCCCTTCGGAATGATTAGCCTCTCCCGGAACCGATGGAAGGCGTTATAACCACTTCAGTCAGTTCGCTTAGCCCAATCGCAAATGCAAGTCCTGCCAAGCCAGAGCGTACCAGGGACTATAGCGACCTAAGCTATACGATTAATTACATTCTTGAGAGATGGGGAAAGAATCTGTTTCTCATCCAGTGGTCGGATGATGGCAGTTGCTGGTAGGTGCTGCGAGAGAACATCTTGGACGACGAGCTTCTTCAAAGGTTCGAGGAGGAATTTAAAGGATTTTACTCAGGTGTACAGGTTCTAAATACCCGTAGACGGAATGGAAAGACGGAGTATTGTGTAAGATGGAAGGGCCGCCTAGACAAGGAGGACGTGTGGGTTCTAGAGAGGCAGATGAGCCCCGACCTAGTCAAGGAGTATAAGCCGCATACGAAAAGAGCGAAGAAAAGAAAGGCACGCTATTGAGTTTCACGAGCAGGACAGTTAAGCGCAAACAGTACATATTAAGATCTATAAATTTAATACCTTACCAATACATCTTAAATTAGTCGATAAGCTCCTTTATATAAATCTACATAATTTCTAAGTAAAACCTATAATAACCCCTTATCTATCTTAGCTTTTAAGCAAGTATTTAGATTTGCTTTGCTTCTTAGTGTGGAGGGATTCTCTCTGCCTAGTACCCGCTCGCTCAGCTCCAATGTCTGCCGATGTATCTGTTCTGCCTCTTCGTACTTCCCTTGACTATCAAGAACAAGTGCGAGGTTATTCATGCTGTTAAGTGTGGAGGGATTCTCTCTACCCAACACCCGCTCCCTCAGCTCCAATGTCTGCCGATGCATCTGTTCTGCCTCTTCGTATTTCCCCTGCCTACGAAGAACAAGTGCGAGGTTATTTATGCTGTCAAGTGTGTCGGGATGCTCTTTACCCAGTACCCGCTCGCTTAGCTCCAATGTCTGCCGATGCATCTGTTCTGCCTCTTCGTATTTCCCCTGCCTACGAAGAACAAGTGCGAGGTTATTCATGCTGTTAAGTGTGTCGGGATGCTCTTTACCCAGTACCCGCTCGCTTAGCTCCAATGTCTGCCGATGCATCTGTTCTGCCTCTTCGTATTTCCCCTGCCTACGAAGAACAAGTGCGAGGTTATTCATGCTGTTAAGTGTGTCGGGATTCTTTCTGCTTAGTATCCGCTCCTTCAGCTCCAATGTCTGCCGATGTATCTGTTCTGCCTCTTCGTACTTCCCTTGACTATCAAGAACAAGTGCGAGGTTATTCATGCTGGTAAGTGTGGAGGGATTCTCTCTACCCAACACCCGCTCCCTCAGCTCCAATGTCTGCCGATGCATCTGCTCTGCCTCTTCGTATTTCCCCTGCCTACGAAGAACAAGTGCGAGGTTATTTATGCTGTCAAGTGTGTCGGGATGCTCTTTACCCAGTACTTGCTCATTTAGCTCTAGTGTCTGCTGGTACATCTGTTCTGCCTCGTTGTATTTGCCAAGCTGGGAGTAACTCTCCGCCACGTTGAAAAAAAGACTAGTCTCTTTATCAGCACACTCATTTCGAAGTTGTAATACCGCTTGTCCATGTGGTAGGTATCTCATCCAGGTAGCTCGGTTCTTGTGCTCAGGAAATGGATATTTGTCGGTAAGACGTTGAAATACCTTTGTCGCGCATTCCTGCCATTCTCCGTTTGTTTGCAGCCAATTGCGCATGGCTAACCGAACAAGCCGGTGGATATCAAATAAGTCTGGTTGGTTGCGCTCCATTATGAATGCATATCCTTTTAATGTACCGATGGCCTTATTTGTTTCTCGCTCGTTTTTTCCTGGTGGTAGTAACGAGATTGGTATGTCCTTCTCGGCTAGGAAGCAGATAAACCTGAGGTATTGCGCAGCTAGTGGTCTGGATTGCGAGATACGCTCGAAGGAAATTAGCCAAGTCATAGCTACTGGGTTTTTGGAAGCTTCATAACGGCCACGATCTTGGAAGTCTTCGCTTAATAACTCGATCATATCCCTGTTACTTGACTGGCAGTTTTGGAGGTATTGGGTTGTAGATATTCCGTTCTCGAACATATAGGCAGATGCTTGTCTAATAGCCAGGGGTAGATCCGCCAGAATGTCCAATAGCTCTGCTGTCTTTCCAATATCGCGGCATTGGCTTTCTCTCACATATTTCTTCAGCATCTTAAAGGATTCTTCTCGGTCCATCTCATTGATGACCGTCGAGCCTTCGGGTGAGATGTCAAGGCTGGGAATTATCGCGTGGTTTCTAGTCGTGAAGAGGATTGAGCCGTTTCGGTTAGACGGAAGGTACTTGGAAAAAGTTGTAACCAACTCTATGTCGTCGGCATTATCGACAATCAAGAGCCAGCTACCGGCACGTTCACCGCTAAGTACAGCCTTAACAAGTGTTTTAACATCTGCCCTCTCATCGTCGATTCCCTTCACTCCAAGTTGGCGGCCGATGTCACGATAGGCATTTTCAAAACTGGTGGCATCGATGGCGGGCACCCAGAAGACGGAGCAGTCAGGATGCTTGTCGCGGACGCGGTAGGCGGCCTCGAGGGCGATCTGGGTCTTGCCGATGCCCCCGAGACCTTCAAGGGCCGTCCTCTGGCAGTCGTTCTGATCCACACCCGGGGGAATTTGCTGAAGAAGCTGCTCCACAATGGATATACGTCCGACGAAATTCTTGTTGCGCCCGAATGGGACCACGAAATGGCAGTTTTGGATAGCTTACCGTTGTTAGAATAGTACGACCTTGGATGAATTCATGCACTTACTTGCGTTTCGGCGTCCCAATACATCCTTCGTGCCGGCACACATGTCTTTGATCACGGCAGAGATACTTAAGAAGGAGTGGTCTTTTGGGCCGGAATATTTATTCATTTTCAAGTGGTCTGTTTGGAGAGCCTTCTTTGGCCACCCGTCGATGCAAGCCGATTCTTCTCGCACGACCTGGATCGCAGGGTTAGCACGTTCAGTCGCTATACCTCTAAGGAGACACACCATTCCCTTCAAACACCCTAGGCACCCAAATCTTTTTCCATAATTCGTCGCATACAGTTCGAAAAAACAGCAAGTAGGTATCGATAA